>JAVYJV010000046.1:0-229362 GCA_034509755.1 Anisodus tanguticus
TGTTGATAAATCTGACACTTCAGATTCTACACTTTCTAATCTTTTTAAACCATTGTTAGTTAAACTTTTTTTTTTTCTGCCATTATCGTTTCGAAAGCAGCATTAGAAACTTGTTGAGAAGAGCTTTGTGCATGATCATTAATTTCGATTCTAGTTGAAGACATTATAGATAAATTTTCATTGCTGCCAAATGGACTAGTAGCTGCTGTAGTAACCAATGAATTAATATTATTAGCTACTTTGTTATTTGCTGTCATTGTAGAAGTTTCGTTTGTTGTTGAATGGTCTTCATTTGTTTCTTTTATCCAATAATGTGTATGAGCAATTTCTAATACAACTAATGTAGATTGCATTCCACCTAAACCATTATGTAAATAAGTATGTTCAATTCCATGTATAATAGCTATTAAAAGCTTCAGCATGCCCTTCCAAACAGCTTTACATATTTCTACATCTTGAATAAAATCGTCAGGGCCTAGTTTTCTATCCATTTTCTTATTGAGCCGAGAAACAACAAAGTTTCTATAATTTTCATCTTCCATTAAGTTTTTGATTCTATTAAACTTCAACCATCCAATACCTTCTCCAGCTAAAACATTATCTATAATTCCTTGTAAAAAATTTTGATTTTCATTATGTTGCAATTTAGATGTTGTTTTTTTGATGACTGTATTTGGATTCTGATTTATTTTTGAAGATTCTTTTGAATTTTGACTATTAATTAAAGAAGTTTTATTAATAATTTTTTTCTCAATTAAATCTTTTGTTTTTGGAAATTGTTGAAACTGTTGTTGTTGTTGTTGTACTTTTTCTTTTACTTTATCTACCATTTTACCACTAAAAAATCCACTTAATACAGAACTAGTTTTATCAGCTAAACCATTTATTTCACTAGAAAATTCAAATTTATCTAAATTAGCGCTTAAGTTTGAAGCTAGTTTATCCCCTAAAGAATTATTGTTAACCCTAGAATTTAAATATTCATTATTTTGACTATGTTGTGTTGACAAATTTGATTCAACACTATTAGGAGTTTCGTTATTGAAGACATTTAAAGATTTTAATATATTAGATTTACGTCCTTCAACTTCATTTTTCGTTGCTTGTAAAGCATCTCTCGTGAATCCTTTAGCTTCTTTTTTTTAAATCTGTCTAAAAAGTTAGCTGCTTGTTGAATATGAGGTTGATTATACTTTTGATTTTGACCTTGTTTTAATGAACCTAAGGATTCTTTATCCCGATGTAAACTAATTTCTATATTTTGAGTTGAATTAACAAAAGATCCTGTTTTACTAAATACACTTGTGTTACTAATAGTACGGCTTAAAATTGGGGTAGAACAGTTTGACTCTGTTTTATCTATTGAGTTTGTCTCAAACTTGCTATCTGGTTTAACAGAAGTTTGATCTAAACTTGCGGAATGTTTTTGATAAGACTTTTGTTTCAATAAATCATTAAGTTGGTCTATAGATTTTTTTTCTGGATTTTCTACGTTACTATCTAATGAATGGAATTTATGAGGTGTTGTCGTTTTTACACTCGAACTTCCGCTTGTTGAATTAGGTCTTTGGAGTGGTTTATTTGTTTCGCTTTTTAAAAGTTTTTGAGAATTATTATTGATGAAATTTTGTTTTTGCGCTAATGGTGAAGCGATAATTGTTGCAGTTGAAGAAGTAGTTGATGTGGAAGAACTAGCTGTAGTAGATAAAAAATTAAACTCGTTTTTTTTTAAATTTATTTCTTCTTGTCTTAAATCTAAACTATTAACATCATCATTTTCGTTTTTATCTGAAACATTTTTATTAACTAAATCAGTTTTTTTTATACTTTCTTCGTCGTTCAAACTTGTATCAAAAAGTTTTAACTCTGTGTTAGAATCTAAACTACTTAAACTTGATAATGAGCTATTTGATGAGTATTGAGATGAATGATCGTTTATTGTATTATCTGTTTTTGAAAGACTACGTTTATCTAAATTGTTAGAGAGTTTTTCTGAGTCGTTCTTAAATCTTTCATCAAGTTCGATTGTGTCATCATTGTCATTTGATAACTTGAATCCTTTTGGTGGATTATAAACATTTTCATCACAAAAAAATTCTTGTATTATTTCTTTATTGTTTTGGCCTAAAAAAAAAATATTAAGACACTTAGATTTTGAGTTTTAATTAATTACCTAAATTAAAAGAAGATGTTTCATTTGTGAATAAATCATTTGCAAAGTTAGTCAATGATGAGCATGATGATGATTGACTTAATTCTTCTGAGCTATATTCTTCTGTTTCACTGTTATGTTCATGATCAGATATATCATAGTTATTTTTGTTTAGTAATCCAGAAAAGAATGAGCTATTACATGAGGTCCAAGCTTTGAAATTTATTGTCTCTAAAGTATCATTAAACCATTTGACTTTATCACCTACAATTTGTGGAGAACATACACCAGTTTGAACTCGTAAAAACGCAACATTAGAAGGATTTAAAACATATTCAGCATAATATTCTACAGCCTGGGTTTTGATAAATTTAGACAAAAATTGTGAATGTTTAGGACGACTTTGTAAAAATGAGTTTATTTGAACTGCAACTACAGGTCTAGGATAAAGTTTAATAGTCCGAGTGTGCTCTGTAAAGTTAGCTAACATGTTAGAAGAATTAAAAAATTAATCATAGCTACTCTAACTGCAATATCTACACAGTCAATATCATTTTCAAAAATAGCCTGTTGCGATTTAAGACTTTTGTTAGAAACGTTGTTAGACATAATTTGCAACGCAGATTTAAATTGATTAACTAACATAGTATTTTCAGGCTCCGGTAATGAAGGTAAATCTTCTAAACCTTCTGGTTTAATTAAACGATTTGCATCTAAATCAACAAGCCAAACATCGTTAGGTAATGAAAAACTTTTTCACGTATTTTCAAAAAACTTGCGGGTATTCCAATTATATACGGTGTAGGTGCAAGAAGTAGCTAAAATAAAATTCATTGCTTTTAAGTAATTCATTGTTTTTAATTAAAAACTAGTTACCTGTTCTGCAGAATCTAAAGAAGTTGGTAACAAGGGAATCACTGGAAACATATAATCCAAAGGATAAAGCATTGCTACAAAGGCCATTACAGATATACATAAAGCATTATAGTTGCTTGATTGTAAAATAACTTTATGTTCAAGAAGTATACATGTTAAAACTTGAATACAACAATTAACTCCTAAAAGTTCTAAAGGTAAATGTAATGGAAAATCAACTAATGAAAAACGTGTATGCTCTGAATAAGCAAAAACTAGATTTGTCACTTTCTCTAATTTTAATAATTCAATCTATAAATAAAACGAAAATTTTCAATAACTTTTTGAAGAGTTTATTTTAAAATTTAATATTTACCTCTACTTTTGTTCTTCCAGGAATTGGTACAGGGGCACTTAAAACTCGCATTATAAAATTTTCAATCTGTTTCAAATCTTCTTTAATAGAATTATCATCATCAGTTTTGAAAGATTTTTCTCCTGTTAAAAAACTCCAAATTATGTCTCTATAAAAAAATTTTTTTATTAGAAAAAACAAAACAAAAAATTAAAATTTTTACTTTTTTATTGATTTTGAAGTATTGTTTTTGTCAAACTCGTTGTTATTTCGATCATAATTGGGTTTATAATTTTTAACATTACAACGTTCAATTAAATTTTTAATTGTGAACAAGCATTCTCTGAATGATGAGAAAAATGGATGATGACTTATTAAACAAAGTGAAGTTAAGCTATTATAATAAGTTGTTCGATGCCTATGTGAAGATCTTGAGCCATGGTTATTAGAAGCTGATGATTCTGGTCTAAGAATTTCTGATGATAAATTTAATTGATTTTCTTGTTCTGGTATACTATTTTCTTCAAAATTCAAAAAAGGATTTTTATTAGTTGATAATTCGTTTGGTAACTTTTCTTTTAATTTTGTTGAATTATTTATTTCTGATTGAGAATTATGTTTATGCTCTATTTGTCGATAAAAATTTACACAAATACCATATCTAACACGATTTGTATCTTTATCTGTCAAAGCAAAAATGAATGCATTGTTTGTACTTCGTTGAAAGGAATTATTTTTTTTAGCTAAATTTTGTATACATCCTTCTGGTTGACAAAAATAAACAATATTGGCAGGAAGTATAAAATCTTTATGATCTTTTGCAGGATATTTTCTTAACAATTGTGGAGCTACTATTTTGTTGTGACCACTAGGTTTATTATTACCAACAATTACAAAATAATCAAATAAACGTGGGCATACATGTTTTTTATTAAATGTATCACACATTTTTAAATTTTTTTGTAATCAAAAAACATTGAATAGAAGTTTAATTATAATTAGGTTAGATTATTTTTTTTTTAAAGCAAATAATCTAATTAAGAGACATCTGCTACCATTTTTATTTGATTTCCTGCTTAGAAAATTCTATCAATTTATGATACAAATTTTTTCTTATTTAAGCTAAGTTTTTAAATGGAAATTATTAATTAAATTTAAAAACTTGAAAAAACTTACAAAAAAGAAAAAACTTTTTAGTTCGTAGATAATTAAATTTTTTGATACATCAATTCAAGTTAGTTTTAATAAATATTTATTAAATCTAATTATTAGAGATTTTATTTACTTTCAAGGAAATGAGCAGTTATAAACAAAACTTTAAAATTTTTTTTCGTTAAATTATTAAAACTTAAGAATAAGACAAGCTATTTAAAATTTTTTTCAGATAAATTTCTTTGAGTATTTTAATTTATAAATTTGAAACTTTCTTTAAAAAAGTTTAAAACTTTTCAAATGTTACTTTACAGATGGTCTCTTTCGAACTATTTTTTTTTTCATTATTTTGGTTTTGAGTACGTAAGCATGGAAGTTTAATACGCATCTCTTTTTTAAAATTCAGCTGTTTTCATATCAAAATTACAAAGAAAATGTTCTTATGGCTTCGCTGTGTTGTCGGCTAAAAAAATGAACTTTTTTAGCGCTTTATATTTTTTTACCCATTGCGTAGTTTTTATGTTAAATTAAATTTTGAAAAAAAAAATTTTCTCGGTCAAAAAAAACTAGTTCATGATCTTGTAGTTTTCTATGTCTTTAGAACAAACTTTAAAAAGTTTTATTAATAAATCAAAAGTAAATTTACATTTAAAGTATCAATAAACTTAAGAATTTAATTTTAAACTAAAGTAGATTTAGTTTTATAAGATATAAATAGCTTTTTTTATTAACCAGAATTTATTTTACTTTTATAAGTTTGAGTAAACAAAATTTTTATTAAAATTTTTTGTTTTAAATCTATTAAGTTGTTTGTAATATTTTTCTAATCAGATTTTATTAGAGAAAAATAATATGATCAAATTATTTTAGAAAATATCAAGTGTTTATAAGTTTTCTTTAAAAAATTTTGAATGAAGAAAGACTTTTAAAATTTTTGTTTACTAAAAATCAAAAATTCAATAGGCTAATTATATTTTTTTTGTTCATTAAATTGAATTATAAAATTTTTTTTCAAAAGTTTAATAATAAATTTTATTGCAAAATAACCTTTTTATATTATCTCAAGTTTGATTAAATACTTGGTAAATATTTAGTAAAATTTTTTTCATAATTAATCATTTTAACATAAAAATATCATAATAAAAAAACCTAAAAATTACTCACTAATTTTAATTTATTTTAGTTTATTAGGAAAATTAATTTTCTTTTTTTGTAAATGACAAATAGCTTTCATTTTATTAAAAACATATTATTTTGTAAAAGTAAACTTGAATCATTTTATTGACTTCAGAATTTATTTTTGAAACTAAATTTTATTGCTATTAAAAAAATTGATTTTGAGAAGTTTATTTATGAAATTGCTCTTCAAAAACAATTAAACTCTAAAAATATTTTTTAAAGCAAACAGTTGCTTTTAATTTTGTAATTTTTCTAAACCTAAAAGTGTCTTTTAAATTTTTTTTATAAAAAACAGTGTTTTTTTTTTCTAAATATATAGCGTGTCTTTTTCTAAATTACCTGAACATTAGTTCTTTTTCTAAATTAACAGAACAGTATTTTCTTATTTATCTAAAAACAGTTTTTTTTTAAATTTATCTCTGAACAACAGTTTTTTTATTTTTTTTTCTGACAATTTTTTCAACCAACAGTATTTTTTTTTTCTTAATTTAGTAATGTCTTTTTTTTTTTAAATTTTTCAAATTGAAATCAATTTTTTCTAAAGTCAAATGAATAATTTATATAAATATTAACAGTTTAATCTTAAATTGTGATGTTATAGTTTTTATCGAATATTATTAAATTTTAATAATCAATTAAACTAATTAAATTTTAGGAAGATTTATGAATTCCAAAATAATAGATAATTTATTCTAAATTGATTATAATTATGTTTACGTATTTTTATGAAAAAATATTATTAAAAGTTTTTTCCAATTTTATCATTTTAGTATTTTTCCATATTTAGATTATTTGAACATTAGATTTAAGTTAACCGTCAAAAATTAATTTTTTTTTTAATTTATGAAAACTACGTTTTAGAATCTATTGATTAAGTTTTTCTGCTTTTAAATTTATCATTCTAAAAATTTTCTCATCAAATTTTAATTGAAAAATTTACTGAACTAAAAATTCAAAATTTAAAACTAAATGATTAAATGAGAATCAAATTATTAAAGAAAGAGTTTTTTTTGAAAAATAGAAAAGTCAAAAAAAAAACTTTTTCCTTGAACTAATTTTTATTATAAAAACTTTTATTTTTTGACTTTTTGTTGTATCAATTTAAGCGCATGTTAATATTTAAAATATATTATTACAAAAAACAAAAACTTATTACTTAGCAAAAAAAAGTTTCATGAAAACTTTATGAATCTAGGAATATTAAAAACAATGTCTGAATAATTAATAGAGTTAAATTATTTAGAGACTTTTGTCAGACTTTAAAAAAACTTATCTAATGTTATGTTTAAATATAGTAGTAAGGATATAAGTAAACTTGAATTTTTAGGTAGAAAAGATTTTTTTTCTTTTAATATATAAAATCTAATATTATAAAAGAGTTTTCTAATAAATTTATAAGATTTAAAAATTTTTCATATAGTTTTTCACTAGACATTTCAATTTTTCATAAAAAAATAGTTTTTGTTTACTAATTAATGATTTTTGATAATTCTTAAACTAATAGATTTATTTTAATTTACAAATATCGATTACAACAGAATATATAATTTCTTTATGAAAAAATTTTTAAAAATAAAATTAGGTCAAATTTTTTTGAAAACTTTTTGTTTGATTAAATCTTTTTAAAAAACATTTGTAAACAATTTAAAAATTATTTAGATTATAATTTAAAACTGTTCAAGATAAATAATTCTTATTTAATTCTCTACCTATTAACCATCTTCTTATTTCAGATGTTCCAGCTCCTATTTCATATAATTTTGCATCTCTCAGTAATCTTCCTACAATATATTCATTAGTGTATCCATTTCCACCTAATAATTGAATAGCATCCAAACAAACTTTTGTAGCTTCTTCTGCACAATAAAGTATAACACCAGCACAATCTTTTGTATATTTTGAAGTACTTTTATTAAACTCTTTATTACTTTTATTTTTATTTTCTTTATCAATAGCTTTTGCAACTGAATACACATAAGATCTGCAAACATTCATTTTAACATACATATCTGCCATTTTACTTTGAACAATTTGAAATTTACCTATTTCTGAATTGAATTGTTTTCTATTATGACAATAATCAAAAGCTTGTTCACAAGCCATTTGCATTAGCCCTAAAGGTCCTGCAGACAAAACTAAACGTTCATAGTCTAATCCAGACATTAAAACATAAACACCATTTCCTAAACCTCCTACAATATTTTCTTGAGGTACTTTACAGTTTTCAAAAATTAATTCAGCTGTTGGAGAACCTCTCATTCCTAACTTATCAATTTTTTGACCTATGCTAAACCCTTCAAAATCTTTTTCAATTAAAAATGCTGTTATTTTATTATCATCTGTTTTTGCATAAACAAATATTAAATCTGCTATACTTCCATTTGTAATCCAAAATTTTTGTCCATTTAATAAGTAATGATCACCTACTTTTTTTGCAGTTGTTCTCATTGAAGTTACATCACTACCAGCGGATGGTTCTGACATAGCTAAAGAACCTACAAATTCGCCAGAAACTAATTTTTTTAAATATTTATCTTTTTGGTCTTTAGTACCATTTAATTTTAATTGATTAATGCATAAATTAGAATGCGCACCATATGACAATGCAATAGAACCACAAACTCTTGAAAATTCTTCCATTACAATACAATGTTCTAGATAGCCTAAATCTAAACCATTATATTCAGTTGGCACTGTAATACCATGTAAACCCATATTACCTATTTTTTTCCATAAATCACGAAATTGATCATAATTATCTTCTTTATCAATTTTTTGAACTAATGGTTGAGGTAATTCTTTTTCAAAAAAATTTCTGACTGACTGTCTAAGTTCAATTTGTTCATTTGTTAATCCAGAAATTGAATCAACAGAATCAACGAATTTTGTTGATAACTTTGAAACTTGATTATTAATTAATCTTAAGTTAGATTGATTAAAAATTAATTTTTTAATCATAAAACTCATTTTTAAAGATTTTTTATTTTTCTCTTTGAAAAAAAAACTTTTAAGCGGTTGATTTTTTAAAAAAATTTTACTTTTTTTGAACTAATTTTTAGTAAAATTTTTTTTTTAAATTTGCAGAGGTTTTTTTTAAAACAAGAAAAAATTGATTTTTATTAGTTTAATGCAAAAATGAAACTGTGATTCAATTAAAAAGATAATTTTTTTTTTAATGATTTGAGAAAACAAATATCTTTTAATCAGAAAAAAAATAAGCTGAATTGAGATAATAGGTTTAAATTTAATTTTTTCAATAATTAAAAATTTTCAAATCTTATTGATGAATTCACTTTACAATTTAATTAACATAGATTATTAAAAAAATTAATAAAGATAAAATAAATTTCTATCAAACTATAATTTATAACTTTTTTTAAATGCTATTCTAGATTTTTTTTTCTAGTTAAACGGTTTTAAAATTTATGTGATTAATTTTATTAATTTCTCTACTTTCAACTCAAAAGGTTTTTCTGATTTTTTTTAATTAAAATTTATAAGGTTTTTCAATATTTTCTTTCTAAAAATTTAGTTAAACTTTTATTTTTCCAAATTATAATTTATTTAAATATTTTTTTTTCAAATTTTTTGTTAAGATAATTTTGATAAAAATTTTTTAAAATTGAAAATTAAATAAAATCCTGAATTCAATCAAAAACAAAAAAAACAATGGATAAAAGTAATTATAATTTAACATGAAAAAAATAAACTTTTAAAAAGTAGTTCAACATCAAGAAAAAACTTTTTAGAGGTAGTTTACTACAATAGTATATGAATTATACTAACACTTGACCATATTTTTTTAGTCTTTTTACAAAGGCTAATATTTACATTAGCCCACTATCACAATAAATATATAAAAGGAAGAAATATTAGTTTATAGTGTTTTGTTAGTAATTATTTTTTCTGCTTTCTTTGTCAAGTTATAACATTATTTTTACATGACGAAAATTATTGAAAATAGATCTTCTTTTTGAACCTAATAGATGAAAATAATTCGATAAAACTTTAAAATTTATTTTACTAAAATATTTTATTTATATAGATGGCGCTTTAGCCAATAAATTAATAACGTTTTTCTTTTTTTTTAAGCGCAAACTCAAAATTTATAAAACAATAACATTTCAAGCGCATGTATAAATATATAAGAAAATTTATTTTTGTTAATTGAAAATGAAATTATCTTAATTTTTTTATGAATAGTTAAAAGAAATTAATTTTTACATAGAATAAAAGTTTTGACTAATTTAGATTTTATAAAAAAAAAATTCTGTTTAAGGCTAATCGTATTCAATTTCGAGCCTTTTAAAAACATAATTTTTTTTTTTTAATTCAAATTAATTAAGTTTAAACAGAAATAAAGTTACTTGATAAAAATGGTAAAAATGATCACCTGTAAAGAAACTAAATACTCAGGGACATGTTTTTTTTTGCCCATCATCATTTTTCATTTATCCATTTTGATTTCATTTAATAATCTTAAGATTATTTTGTTTATTTTTTCATCCATGTGTACCACATCTCATCTAATTATTCAAGCCAAATTTAAAAATAAAGTTGAAAAAGATTATAACTATCATTACAAGGTAATTTAAAATACTATTTTTTAGTCATTTAAAAATATAATGAAATTTCTTATAAATAGGTATCATTGATAGCATTACTACTAGGAGAATTATTTTGTATTGGTTCAATGCTAGCTTACTTTGGTCCTACATTTTTAAATCCTTTTGGAATTTATATAAACTTATTAACATTTTTTCATTTTTCTGAATTTTTTTTCACATCAATTATAAATCCTCATTCTTTAAATATTAGTTCATACTTATTATCAAATGGTTTAAATTATTATGTTGCCATATTCACAAGTTGGGGCGAATATTTTTTTGAAGCATATTATTTTAATGAATTTAAATGTTTGTCTATTATAAGTTTTTCTGGTTTAATTTTAACTGTTTTTGGTGAATTCATAAGAAAATTATCTATGTTAACAACAGGTACAAATTTTAATCATGTAATACAAAATTCAAAAAAACCTGATCATAAATTGATTAAAATTGGTATTTATTCATGGTTCAGGCATCCAGCTTATTTAGGATGGTTACTTTGGGCAATTGGAACACAGGTAAAATTAAAATTTTAAAAAACTAAACTAAAATATTTTTTTTTTATAATTTTAGTTAGTCCTTTTAAACCCTATTTGTTTTTTTGCTTACCTTTATGTATCATGGAAATTTTTCGAGCAAAGAATAATAAGTGAAGAAGTTTTTCTATTAAATTTCTTTGGTAAAGAATATATGGATTATCAAAAAAAAGTACCAACAGGAATTCCATTCATAAATGGGTATATAATTGAAAATAATCATAAAAACACAAATAGTCACTAAAATCATAAATTTATTTCATTTCAAAAATTTTACATTTATTGTATATATATCAAGTTTGTGTAAAAAAAAAATCAAACAAGCTTCAATTCGTAAAAAAATTTAAAAAAATAATTTTATTTTCTTTAACAGAGTTAAACAGTATTTAATTAAAAATCTATTTTGATTTTTCAATTTTAATAGGTATAATTTTTTCATTTTTGTTTAAACTTTCAGTAAGCTTTTTAGGAATTTTAATTGTTAATAGACTATTTGGTTTAACTGAACAACTCATATCTTTTGTAATTGAATTTTCTGGTAAGTAAATTTTACGAGTGAAGTTCCTTTTAATTTTTTCATTTCCAACTATTTTTTCTTGAATTCCTTCTATTAAAAGCTGATTATTTTCAACAGTTATGGTTATTTCTTCAGGATTAAATTCTAAACAATTAATTTTCAAAATGAGTTCACTATCGCTGTTATGAAATATTTCTTCATTTGAAACTTTACTTTCAATTTTTTCACTATATTCTTTCGTATCTTTTAATTCTGGTTTAGATAATTTACCAAAATCTTCAAAAAAATCTTTACCAATTTTTTTGAATGGTTGATCAAAAAAAGATGAAAATCGCATTTATTTTTTTTAAAAAAATTTTTAAACCTTACACAGAATGATTAAAGACTATAAATAATTATGTTTTTATAAAAAAGTTAGTTTTTAAATTAAAAAGATGTTTTTTTTATCAAAAATTTTGGCATCTTTTAACCAATATTAATAGTATAATTGTCTGATCACTTAATTATGTTATACAGCTTTATAGTGAAATATTCATTATCATCTATTTTCTAAAAATAAAAATTTTACTTTTTTTTGAAGCAACATTTTCAAACTATTCAAATGTCATCTCAAACAATTTGAATTCATTTTTCTTAATTTAAAGAAAAAAACTTTATTTTAAGATAATTTAAACTTAAAATAATTTTGAAAGCTATTAATTATTTTATTGCTGAACAAGTAAAATAAGCGTAAAAATTTTTTAATTATTCTCTTTTTAAATTGTAGGTCTAATTTAAAATATTATTTAGCTATTGTTTCAAATAATATTAAAATTTTTGATAGCTGAAAATACATAAATACTTGAATTGTTTATACTCAAAACATTTAAAAAAATTGAAAAACAAAATTTTTTTCAGTTAAAATTGAAAAACAAAATTTTTTTCAGTTAAAATTGAAAAACAAAATTTTTTTCAGTTAAAATTGAAAAACAAAATTTTTTCAAATTGATTTTTATAATAGTAAACGTTTGAACTTGTAAAAGTTTATGAAAAAATATTTAGTCGATGATTTAATTAAAGAATAATATTATTTTAGCTAAAAAAAGTTATTTTTTATTTGTAAATTGCACATTAAAATAGTAGTTTTCTTAAAATAAAAAAAATTCTTAATATGTCTTGTCATAACTGATTAATTAGTTGATTAAAGAAGAAATTATTTTTTAAATTGAAAAAAATAAATTTAATAGACAGATAGTTTACTTAAAAAAGAATAATTTATCGAATAAATTAAGACGAAAAATAGTATTTTTCTAAAATTTTTTTTAAATTTAATGTGCAATAAAAATGTTAATAAGTAACATTAAAACAAAACCAATAACCATTACAAGCCAAAGTAAAAGACCATTAACAGGTTTAGATAAACGATCTTTTTGCAAAATTTCAAAGAAAACAATGTAAATAATTGTACCTGTTGCGATTGACGAAAGCATAATCAAAGTTAAACTTTCATTTTCATCAGATACGTCTTTAGATAAAGAAAAAATTACTATCCAAATACCAATAGGACTCATAATACTAAAAATACTCATGTGTATGGTTGTCATCCAAAGACTAGAAGTTTGATCAAATATTTCTAAGCCAATAGCAAAAGCTACAACAAGTTTATGCATTGAAATTGCAAAAAGCATTGTAAAGATTTGTTTTTCTGTAGTTTGTAACCCTATGGCAAATCCATCAAAAATTGAATGTAATGAAAAAGCACCGATAGTAATTAAGCCTTGAATAAATCTAACAGAAGTAGGTAGTAATTTTTTTTGACTCTGTGAAAATTGATCATTTGTAATAGCTATACAACTTATTTCTAAACCATTGTTTTGGTTACTATCATTCACTCCAAAAGAGCTATTATTTTTAGGAAATTCAATCTCCAAATCATTATTTATTGGGTTTGTTGATTCTGTTTTAGGCTCATGTGTGTTTGAAAAATGATGATGCTTATGTGAAAATTTATTTACAATTTCTTCAAGAAGAAAAATTAAGAAAAAACCACAACAAACAGCTATTTCAACGTATGGGACTGGATCTTCGTGTTCATTATTATGTTTAGGATGTTCCTCATCATTATCTAAATTAAAAGTAAAGAATATTTTTTATAATTTAAAAAAATTTTGTTTATAAAAACTTACTTGATCTAAAACGAATCAAATCATTTTTTATTGGATTTAAATTATTAAATAATTTTAAAAAAATTGGTTCATTTAGACTTTCAAAACTAGTTGTTGTTTCGATTGAATCTTCATTAGAATAAAATAAAGATTGATTTTTTAATTTATTAGATACAACAGTATGATTAGTTTTTTTAGAGGTTAAATATTTTTCAAAACTTTCTTTTAATTCTGGAATTAAATGGCAAAAGCATGTAGCTAACAAAACACCACCTCCAAAAAACATGAGCACCTGAAGAATAATTTTTGATTTAGCTTCAAGTTTTTTTGAGCTATTTGAATCGACTGGTTTTATTAAATTCAAATATGAACGTGAATTTTTTTCTTCCTTAATAACTTCATCATTAGATGGTACAATTGAATTTTCTGAATATTTAGATTCACTTAATTTACTATGACTACTGGCAGTAGTAGATGATTCTTGTATAGTTGTCGCAATTTCTTTTTTCTTTTTTTTCAAAAAATAATTAAATGCCATCACCGGAAGTACACTCACAGCAAGTGTTGCTATGAATAAAATTATGGACGAAATCCATTGAGCTGAAATTATTGACATAATTTTTATCTAAAGAAAAAAAAAAAAAATTTTATTAACTTAATTAAAAATTTATTATTTAAGTTTGAAAACTATTTTTTAAAGTAAACAGAAATAGCTGTTTTAATAAAATTGATCTAAAAGTTTTTTTGCATCAAGCTTAAATAGGATTCATTTTCAAGTTTTATAATGAAAGAAAAGTCTTATTCAAAAAGAATTTTGATTAAATAATTTGGTTATATTAAAAATAATATTAACAAAAGTAAAGTAATTAAATTTTCAGTTTAAAATCAATTTTGTTGTAAAACTCAAACTGCTTTATTCTAGATTAATAGAAACTTTTGTTTCAATTATAGCCTGGTAATCATTAAAAACAAAAACTAAAAGTATCTATGGTGAAAAAAATATAGCAATTGATAAAATAAAACTTTAAAAAAGTTTTCAAAACTTTTTTTACAGTTTCTTTAGTTCGATTAAAAATTATGTTGTTTATATTATTTGATAATTTTAAAGAAATTTTTATAATTGATATAAAAAAGACGTTAGTAGTTCTTTTTTGATAAGATTAGCTTATCAAAGAAATTTAGTAAAAAAAAAAAGGTGTT
The DNA here is from genome assembly GCA_034509755.1 of Anisodus tanguticus. NCBI lineage: Eukaryota > Viridiplantae > Streptophyta > Magnoliopsida > Solanales > Solanaceae > Anisodus > Anisodus tanguticus. The sequence continues at coordinate 14,698 of JAVYJV010000046.1, forward strand.
GTCTGTAGATAAGAAGATAAAAGGATTTTTAAAACAAAATTGATAAATAAAAAATCTTAAGCAATTTCAGAATGACATGCAAGATAAAAATTTATTTTCAGTTATAATTAGCCCATGAAATTAAAAGTAAGACTTAATATTTGTTTTAACTTTAAAAAATATTTTGGCTAATTTGGAGAATTATTTTAAATTATTAAATAATCAAATTTTTTATACGAACTAAGATTTTATTTTGAACTTACAGATTAATTTATTTAAAAACAAATTTTCTTTCATAACTTTTCACCTTGGTCAAATTATAATTTTATGTAACAAATAGTTTTTTTTTAACTGAATTTACTCTGTAACCATATTAAGGAAAAAGTTAATCAGACACATTTTTCTTGAATGGTCTTTATTATTCAGATAATTTGTTTCTATATAAAAAATTGTAAAATTAAAATTTTTCATTTCTCTATATTATGTTTTATTCTTTTCTATTTTATTCTATTTTATTCTATTCTAATCTGTTCTTTAGTTTAGTAGCTTAATTTTTCATAAATTTCAAAGCTTTTGATTTAAAAGAATTTTTATTATTGTTTTTTTTCTAACTAAATTTAATTAAAAGCTAAAAGATTAAGCATATAAAAGTTGATAAAAAACACATTCATCAATAAATTTTTGGTCTTACTTAAAATGCTTTTCTGAAAAATCATTTTTCTCTTTGTTTTTCAAAAAAAAATCAAATATTTTTTGGAGTTACTCCAAAACGTGACTATTGATGAATGTTATCATTGATTTTAACTTTAATATTAATAAATGATCAAATAAAAAAATTTTATTTTAAAAAAGTTAGCTAATTATTAAAGTATAAATAAAACTTTAGTTTGTTTTAAAATATTTTATTTTAAAGTTTTTTTGTTACTTTTAAAAATAAAAGTTTTAAAAAATTTATACAAAAAACTTATTAAAATATTTAATGATTGCTGTTTAATTAAAATATAAAATGTTTTTCACATATTTTTTTCTAAAAAATTCAAAAAATATTTTAAAATTTCGATGAAAATTCTAGAAAATTTACTTTAATTAGAGTACATATAAGGCTACGTTTTCATCTGGCTTAACTTAAGATTATTTACCTATAGATTATATTAATTTAAAAACATAAAATAGATAATAAGAAATTTTCAATAAAAATTCAAATACATGAACAATAGAATTCTAATTTATATAGTTCTAAAGAACTGAGTTTTATGTTTAATTAGTTAATAATAGATAATTAAAATATTTTTAAAATAATCAATTTAAATAAATATCTGTAGGCTATTATGGTAATAAAAACTTTTCAATAATTTCATTCTTGTAACTTTTACGAAAATATTTCAAAAAAATAAATTAACTTTTGAAATAACTTTTTTTAATAATTTTGTTTTAGACAATACCTGTTTTTTTAGACACATCACTAATAGATAAACTTTCTTATTGATTTATTCATTTTATTTAGATTTGTTTGAATAAATTTTTTTTTTAATTTTTATAAAAAGTATCTTAAGTTTTTAAACTAAAGAACTAATTTAAATATTTTTTATTGGAATAGAATGTCTACAATATGCTAGTTGAATTTATTTTTAATTGTACTTCAAACTTGAACTTACCATTTATTTAATTTATATTTTAGTTTTTTAATCTAACCTAATTAATTGATTCTTTTTTATTTAAAAGTAAAAAATAAAAGAAGTTTTTATTTAAAAAAGTTTTTCTCCTTAGTTTTTTGAATTTTTAAAACTGTTGCTAATATTAATTTTTTTAAAATATGTAGATGGCTCTTAAATTAAAAAACCTTTGTTTTTAAAAAAAAAAATTTTTTTTTCACATTTACAGAACAATCTTTGATCTTATTTGATTGTTTTTTTTTTAATTGATTTTTTTAAAGAAAATCTTTAAAATATTAATTATTTAAAACAAAATGATGAGAAAAGGGGAAACTAGAGAACAAAAATAGTTCTATGAATTTTAATAGATCCGACTGGAGATGATGTACTCAGAATAAGAATGGATATCTGAAAGCGATAAATTTTTTGTTCAAAATTTTACAAATTTAACATTTATTTTAGTTAGAAAATCTAAAAATTTAGTTAGGGAAATTAGGGAAGTTTTGTAAAATTTTGGACAAAAAATATCATGTTGATAAATTGAAATCTGATCCAGTATATCTATATTTTATATAATTATTTTGTTTTTTAGAAATGCTTCTGTAATATTAATCGATTTTTATAAGTAAAATGAGACATTTTTTATTTTAAATAAAAATGCTTTCTTAATAATTTTACTCAATTTTTATTTTAATCAATGCTATTAACTCAAAAAATTTTTTTACTCAAAAAAACGTTTTTAAGATTTTAACGCTATCTAGTTTTTAGTTTGTTAGTTTCATTTAAGACTTTTTGAAAAACTTTTGAAACAATTTAAGGAATTTTATTCAGATTACGTATATCTTAAATAAATACACATTTAGTTTTAGTTTTATCTTTTTTATTTGCTATAAATAACAATTGAATCTTACGAAGTTTACAATGATCTTTGTATTTTTAATTAAAAAATTTTTAATTTCAATTTAACAGTGAAATTTAAAAAAAACTGAATTATTTTTAGAAATAACAATAAAAACGTTGAAAAATCTACTTTGTAAAAGTTTATGATTTCATTAACTAAAATTTTTTAAAAAATAAATAAAATGTCAAACAGATTATATCAGATTATATAACAGAATCTGATCTTTGTTTATATTAAATTGATTCATAATAGATTGTTCCATTGTGAATTTATATTCTGAAGAAGGATTAGCTAAATAACTTGTAATTGAGTTTATAATAGAAAATTTGTCATTAAATTCAAAAATATCATTATTTTCATTTTCTGAGTTTGAAGTAATTGCAAATGGTACATTGTCTAAAGGTGAATAAGTTTTTTGTCTATTTATTGGTGTATTTTTTGTTTCAATAGTTGTATTAAAAGGCTTGTTTGTAGTTGCTTCAGTGCCAACAATTTCAAAAGGTGGTGAATTATGTTCACCTTTTAACATTTGATCTGTTAATACAATTGCTGGATATAAATTATTTTTTTCTGATGAGCTAGTATCATCTTTTTTATCATTTGGTCCATTATTTGTTTTTTTACTTCTACCAAAAACATTACTAAATAAATCCAACATTTTTGAAATATTTTTCTTTGTTTTAACCAACTATGAATTCAAATTAAAAGTTTTAAATTTTTAATTTTAAAAATCAAAAGACTTAATTAAATAAATTTTTTAAAAGACAAAACATTTTATATAAAGCTTAAGATAGAGAAAAAATTTTGTTTACAAATAAGATTGTAATAAGTTGAATTTTGTTTTGTTTTTATTTAAAGCTAATGTAAATTCAAAAGAGTGTTAAGAGACATCTAGCGTTAATATTGTTCTATTAATTTTATTACTAAATTTAAAATAATTTAAAAAGTATTTTTTACACATAAGTTGTTATAAAGAACTTTTTTTTGTTTAAACATTATAAAAAAACTTTTTTTAGTTTTAAAAAAAAATGAAATTTAGTTTCAAATTTTTTTAATTAAAAACTTTTTTTTTATACATTACATTTAAGTCCTTTTTGTAAGATATATTAACGTTTTTATTTTAAACTTTTTAAGCAACAACTAGGCTTTTTATTTAACCGTCTTTTTTATGAAAGAATTTAAAAATATCTTGAAAAAAATAATTGGTTAATTAGATGAAATTCAACTTAAAAAGATTATTTTTCTATATTAATTTAATTAATTTTAATCAAATATTACTTTATTCTAATAATTTTCCGTTATGATTTTTTTCATGTACTATTTTTTATGAATCATTTTTTATATGTTTTTGTAAACAATTTTTTTTTTTTTTGAATTTACTAATTAAACTCTAAAGATCATTAAAATTTTCTTGAAGGATTTTTTATAAAAAAATTTTCAGTTTTTAATAAGCAATTTTTTTTTATAAAAAAAAAACTTTAATTTTTAATAAAACTTTGAAAAAAAATTTTCTTAAGTGAAATTAAATAAAAAAAAACTTCTTTGATCTAACGGTTTTACATTTAAATCAATAAGACTTAGTTTTAAAAGCTTTTTTTGTTTGGATTAAAATTAATTTTTTTTGTTTTCAAGAAAAAAAATCAATTTATTTTAAGTTATTTTTTATTCAAAATACGTCATTTTAAGTGTAAAAAAAATAAACGTTTCATAAACAAAAAAAAATTGTTAATTTAAAAAAATTTCAAGTTTAAACTAATTAAAAATTTTATTTCTTCTTGCAATACATCAGATTTTTTTATTAATTTTTCTTAACAAATTTTTTAATTTAATTAATTTAATGTAACAAAAAAAAAATCTCATAATCAATAATTAGTTAATCTATTTCTCATAAAAAAAAAAGTTTTGATAAAAATTTCAAAACTTTTCAAATTTCAAAACTTTTTCCATTAAAACATTTTGTAAAAAATTAATTTTTTTTTGATAATTTTTTCTACATTCAAATTAGTTTCTAAACATTTTAATTATTATAAAACTTTTTTAATAAATTTCTAAACAAAATTATAAAACTTTTTAATAACTTTGAAACTTTTGTTTAATTTTTTCAAAAGTTTTTTAAATTAAATTGTACAGCTTTGTGATTTAAATCTTTCAAACTTTCATTTTTTTTTGTTTTAAAAACTTCTATACTTTCAAATTAATTTCTCAATTTTTGAGCAAAATTCTTATTTTAAACAAGAAAATTTTTTTTCATAAAACTAATTAGTTTTAATCTTTGATAATTATTTTTGAAAAAAAAATTAAGTTTTTAAAGAAAATATTAATAGTAGAAGATAAAGTTTATAAAAAAAATTTTTTTTTTAATTTTAAATTATACGAACTAGAGTTCGCTAAAAAAAAAAGTTTTTTTTTTCAAAAACTTTTTTGAATAAGATAAAATCAGAGAAATTCATAAAGTTATAGCTTTTTAATTTTCTTTGATTTAGAATTATTTCAATTTTTTAAATTTTATTTATTTTTATTGTTTTTTTTTTTAAAAATTTATATTTTCAATAAATTATTAAAATGTGATTATTTCTATGGTTACCAGCTGGTTGGATCTGTTGAAAAGCTTTCTTTTTATTTAATCATTTATTATTATTATTATAACTATTATTTATAATTTTTTAGTGCGTTTTTTATAAATGATAAAACTAAGCAGCTCGCAATAATTTTAATGAATTTTCATTATTATTCGTAAAGATATAGTATTCTAGGCATTAGGATTTTGAGAAAATGCTGGTAAATTTTATTTTTTATGTATGTGTACAATGTAAGGCTGCTTTTGAACTAGTTTTGATTAAAAATTTAATTCGTTTATTTTTAATAAAAAATAAAAAGCAAATGAATAGAAAAAAAAAATTTTATCACTATTTGCTAATAATTTAAAAAAAGTTTAGCCATTTTGCATTTTTTTTTTTATGAAAAGTTTTTGATAATAGTGATGATAGCTTTGACTATTAAAAAAAAATGTTAAAAAAGACTATAAAACAAATTTAAAATATCTGTATTGTAATTTTAAATTTTTTTTTTAATTGTTAAACTTGCATAAAATAAAACTTAGTTAAAATTTGATAGGTTTTTTTCATAAAAAGTTGAAAAATCTAGTTTAAGTTTTCTAAAACTAAGTTTTGAATACTTAGAAACAGCTTAACAATTTAAAAGAAAATTTCAAGTTGAATATTAAAGCTTATAATTTTCTTTTTTTTTTTTTTTTTTTGCAAATTAAATTTTGAATTCATTGACTTTCATTTTTAAAAGAAATTTTTTTATAGGTTTGTAAGCTTTAAATCAATATTTTTTTAACTAATTAAGATTTTGCATCAAAGTTATTTATAATTGGTTTTAATTTAATAGTTTGTTAAATAAAAAGTTTTTTCACTAAACTTTGAACAAAAAGAATAAATCAAAAAATGAATAATTTTTATATTACGAGAAAATTTTATTTTTAAAAATTCTCAAAGCAACATAAAACTAGTCAAATTTGTTTGTTTTTAATGAATTTTTTTTAAAAGAATTATTAGAAATTTTATTTTAAAAATAATTAATTAAAATTATTTTAAGTTCACAGAAAATTTTTTAATTTTATTGAAACAAATTAAAAATTTTTTTTTTAATTAATTAGTTGGCAAGCTAATTAATAATTTTTTTTTTTCTGATTTTTAACATTTAAGCTACCTTCTTATTTATTCACGCAAATAACTAAACAATAAAATTTAAAAACTTTTGTCTGAAACCTTTTTAAAACGTTTCATTTTTAGAAAAACAATTTTACTTATTTTTCAAGAAGAATTTTAAATGCTTGATAAAGAAGTTTTTTTTTTTTTATTAAATTTGAAAATCAAAAATCAAGAAAATTTTTTCATGAAGATTAAAGCGCGCATTAAGTAAAAATGAAATTAAAACTTAAAAATAAAATATAATTTTTAAAATCACAGTAAATAAAATTAGTGTAACATTTTTGTATTTGAAAATAGAAAAGACGATTTTACTTATTTTCATCATTTTAAAAAATTCTTCAATTTAATGCCTAAGAATATTTTAAAACTATTTCTACCCAATTTTTTATTTTTTAATTTTTTTGTTTTTTAATTTCTTCATTTTTTTTTAACCAAATGAATAAAGAAAACAAAATACATAAACTTTTAAACAGATTTTGATGTGCAATTTAAAAAGATGGAAAAAAAATTTTCTTTTTTAAAAATAATAAAATCTATTTTTAAATGACATTAAAAATGTATATAATTAAACTAGAAGTAATTAAAAGCTGGATGAAACATAAAACATTGAATTTATTATGTTTTATTATTTTTTTTCCCTAAAAAAGATGCTTTAAATTTTTTTTTTTTTGAATCATCAATAAAATGAAGGTCTGTTTCTTTTAAAAATTTTCTTAGTTTTTAAAAAAAAAACCATAATAATAGTAAAAATGGTAAAAAAAAAATTTAATTAAAAAAACTATAAACCTAAAATTATTTGTGGTCTTAAATTTTTAAGCCACATCAACTTTAAAAGCGCTTAGAAATTTAAAATCATAAAATTTATTTAAAAGTTCTTAAAATTTTTTCTAAAATTTTAGAGAGGAAAATTTTTTTTTTGATTTTAAAAATTATATTGAAAAGATGAAATTTTTTTTTTTCTAAAAACTTACAATTGAAGAATTTCAAGTTTTTAAAAGACTTACTGCAATTTTTAAAAAAATTACCAATAAATTAGTTTAGAAGCATTTTGAATTAAAAAAAAAATTCTAAACTTTTTAGATAGTTCAACAAAGAATTTTAAAATTGAAAGCAAATTTTTTACTCAAAAAGAAGAAAAAATTTTTTCTCTAATAAAAATAGTGAATTTATAAAAAAAAAATCTGCACGTGTTGCTTCTTTAATTTATAATCTAGGCGTATATAATTTAAAAAAACTAAACAAAAAAAAAAACTTTTTCAAAACATTGAAAAGAATTTTTATAAAAATGTTCTGAAAATTATTCTAAGCTTATTTAATTTATCAATTTTAAAATGATAACATTTTAAAGTTTTATTAAATAAACATAATTAAAATTTTGATTAATTGATATCAAGTTTTTAGAATTTTTAAAAATAAAAAGTTATCAAATAAATTTTCGCGCTTAAAAAACTTGACAGCTTTTATTGAGTTTTTTTTTTCTTGAGTATCAATAAATTTAAAAATGTATAAAACTTTCTAAAATATTTTTTGATAATTTTTAAGTTTTTTGATTTTTATTGAAAAAACTTGATAATTTTTTTAAACAAAAAAAAATTTCTAAATTTTTTTTAAAAAAATAAAAGAATTTTTGATTGAATATAAATTTTAAAAAAAATAAAATTTTTTTGTCAAAAGTATAAAATTTTTCTAAAAAAATTCAATTTTTTTTCACAAATAAAATTTTATTTATGGCGGGCACAAGACTTATATAGAAAATATGTTTTTTATTAGAGTTTTTTTTTTAATAAAACAAATTTTATTATTAAAGCAGCCGCTATTTCACAGGCTTAAATTTTTATAAGTAAAAAGAGAAAATTTATTTTAAGTTTTAAAAGATTTTCAATAAAATTTTTTCTAAAATTAAACAGCAAAAGTTTGAAAAATTTCTAGTGAAATAGTTAAAAAGAAAATAATTATTATTAAAGTAAACAAAATAATAAAAAATTAGCTTAAAGAAGTAATCAGAAAATTAAAATTTTAGAGAAAAAAATTAAACTTTTCTAGCATTAAAAGTTAGAAAAAAGTTTTTCTAAAGAACTATTTATATGAAACTTAAATTAAGAGAAAATTTATTATAAATTTAGAAAAAAAATTTCAATAAAAATTAAGACAAGAGAAGTTGAAAAATTAAACAATAAAAAAATGAAAAAAATAATAAAATATTCTCTGTATTTTTATGCTTTTAAATTTTTCAATTTGACAAAAAAAAATTTAACTTTAAGTGATTCATATTTTTTATGTTGCTTTACATTCTTTTACTAAAAAAAAAAAAAGTCATATAATAAAGAGAGATGAGAAAAGAAATTAATAAATTAAACTTTTTTTTTAGAAAAAACAAAAATCAATAGAAAATACTATTATAATAAAAATGGATTAAAATTCTAGAAAATTTTTTTTTATTTATTTATTGTAGCAAAAGTAGATAAAAAAAATATAGAAAAACATCAATTTTATGCATCTTTTTTTTTTTAAATAAAGTAAATGTTAAATAGTTTTAATACAAAAAAAGTGCATTAAATTTGCCTGTTCAAATTAAAATATTCTTTAACAGTTAGTTTCTTTACACTTTTACATTTTTTAATAAGAATGCGCAGAATTTTTTTTAAATTAAAACAACTAAAAAATAAAATTAAAGCAAAAAAAAAAATACGTAAATGGAAAAAAATTTAATATTTAGCAGCAAACCAAAGTTTTCCTGCACCATTCATCCCCTTTTTCTGTGCTCTTCTAAACTTGTGTTCTGTACGCACATAAAAAATATTTAAATAAACGAATTATTTTTTTTAAAATGAAAATTATAATAATAAATGAAAAGTTTTAATAATAAAAAAGCTCTTTAAACTATATTGAAAAAAAAAATTTATATACTTATTAACGAATAGCTATATTTTTTAATATAAAAAACACTCTTTCAAGCTCATTTAAATTTATCAATACTAGTAATAATAATTATAAATGATAAAGAATTATAAATAGCATAAAATTATTTTTAAAAAAAAAAGCTTTGAATCATAAAGAGAGAATAAATGAAAAATTTTTAATTCCTATTCAAAATAAAGAAAAAAAATTTAAATTAAAAAAAAAATAAAAATTCATTTGCGCGCATTCATATCCAAAATTTACTGAAAACCGATTTAGTGCAAACATTTACAATAAACAGCGGAAAAAAAAATCTTAACAATGAAATGTTTGATACAACCCACTTCTAACCAAACCCTACTTTTCCTAAATCTATAACCCTAAGAATTTTTTTTTTTTGCATCTTGCATTGGCTTTTATTTATTCAAAACTTTTCATAATTTTTAATTTTTTTATAATTTTTCTAGTCTTACTTTTTTAAAACTTTTGTTATTTGAACATTTTGGAATTTGTTGAAAGCTAAAAAAAAACTTAAATTTTTGTTCTATTAAGAGGAGAATTTTTATATATATTCTGTTGAATTTTTTAGGAATTTTAATTTCAAAATTTTTTTTTTTAATTCCATTTATGTATTTTAAGCTTATTCAAAAAAAAATTAAAAAATAATAAAAAAATTGTTTCAAAAACAAGATAAAAATAAATCGTTTTAAACGTTTAAAAAAAAAAATTTTTTTTTTTAAAACTTTTTATTATAACTTGTTAAAATTGTTTCAATTTTCATTTTTCACTTTTATTTAAAATTAAATTTTTAAATAAAAAAATCTTTTAAAGTTTTTTTTTAAAGAAAACTATATTTGAAAAAATCTTTTTTTTAAAAAAGAAAAACTTTTCAATTTTAAGATGAAAAATTATTTTTAAATTTTTCTATTAAATAAAAAAATTTAGAGAAAAAAAAACAAATAAAAGATGCCTTTTTGAACACCCTCGGCATTTTTTTTTTTAAACTATCAAAAGAAAGTTTTTTTTTATTGGAAGATAAAAAAAACAAAGTAAAAAATTTTATCATATTTTTAAAATCTCGTTCACCATGAATAAATATCAAACTGCAATTTATGATAAAAATTTTAAATTAAAAAAATTATTTTAATTTTTAAAAATTTAAATATTTTAACTTTTCTTAGCTTAAAATTAAAAAAAAAACCAAAATAAGAATTAAAAAAGTTCAAAAAACTATCTCAACTTTAAATAATTCAAAAGTTTTTATGATTTTTTCTCAAAACTAATTTCATAAAAAAACTTTTGAAATGAAATTTTTTATAATTTTGAAAACTTATAATACAATCAACATTAAACTGTTTTGGTAACTTATTTGGAAAGTTATTTTAACAAAATTAAAAAAACTTAAAATTTTTTATCAAAATTGTTAAAAAAAGTTAAATAGAAAAATTAAAAATTTTAATAAAAAAATTAAAAAGAAGCTAAAAATGTATTGAAAGTTCAGATAAGACTTTCATAAAGTAATTATAATTTAAAAGAGAATGTAAAACTTTTTTTAGAAAGTTTAAAGTCGAATAAATTTAAAAAAAAATTTTCACAAAAAATTTTAATAAAAAATTAAAAAAATTTATTAAAAAAGTTCATGAAAAATTCCAAAAAATTTCTAAAATTTGGTTCTAAAAGTTTCATAAAAATTAAAAAAAAAAGTTCATAAAAAAATTTCTATGAGCTCTAGTAACTAAAATTCCTAAAATTTCTGTTCAAATTACAAATTTAAAATTATATAAAACAACTTTAAATTCCATAAGCCTTTAAATTAAGCTTTTTGCATGTAATTATTATAAAGCATAAAAAAACTTTTACTTTTATAAAAAATAATTAAAGTTAATAATTTTCAAAGACTATTTTTATTGAGAAATCTAAAAAAATAAATAAATTTTGCAAACTTATTGGAAAGTTTAAAAGTTAAATAATAAAACTTAAAAAAAGCTTTTAAATTAAAGAAAAACAAATTTAATTAAAAAATAATAAAACTTGCCATATAAAATAATCAGAACTTGTAAATACCTCTTTTTGTTGCACTAGCCCACCAATTGAAAAAATTTTAAATTTTCAGTTTTGATGGTTTCCTTAGCTTAATAATTTATATATCTAAGTAAAAACATACAAAAATATTGAAAATTATATAGAAAATAAAAAATTGAACAAAATATTTAAAAAATAAATAAAAACATAAAAAGATACATAAAGTATTTGATTCATATTTTTAAATAAAATATATAGCAAAGTTCTAAAACTTTAAAAATAAATTTTTTAATTTTTGTTTTTTAAAAAAAAATATATATATATTTGGAGGGAGCCACTAAACAATTTTTGGACTGCAAACACAGAATACATTGCGTATTCAATGTAGTTCAAGCTAACGGCCTGTTAGTATGTAACTAAAAAGAAAACGAGCAGGATCTAAACTTTTTTTTTTTTTTGAAAAACTTTTTCTTATGTTTTGGTTAAACCACATGCAACACACGTTTTTAAATAAAGTAAAATTACTATCAAATGAGTTTTTATTTATTTATCTTTTGATACTTTTTAATTAAAATAAATTTAATAAAAATATTTTATTTTTGTGAAGTTGATTTTTTTTATTTTCATAATTTTCTTAAGATCTCTATAAAAAAATTAAACTCAATTTTTTGGATTAAAGTTTTGAATTCATGCTGTTTGACTACAGATAAGTTTTCTGATTAAAAAATTTTCTTGTGTTAAAATGATAAAGAATCTTAAAATTTTTCTTTAAAAGTGATAAAAGATAAAAAATTAAAAATGGTGAATATTGATAAATTAAGTGTTATTGATAATAACAAAGAATCTAGTTATAAAGAAACTAGTAATACATTAAATACTACAACTGAAAATAATGAATTTGTATCTAATCAAAAACAAATTGTTTTAAATAATACAACACAATTAAGTCCTGAATCTTCTTCAAATCATTTGAATATTGAAACTTCTTGTTTCAATGATAAAACAGATAATTTAGATGAAAATATCAATGATAAAAATGAAAATAGTGAAAATGAAGAAAGTTTTTTACAGCAACAAGTTGCTACTAATAAAGATAACAAAACAGTAAATGTTCAAAAAGAAACAAATAAAAGTGATATAAAATCAGATGAAGAAGATTATGATGAAGAAATTAACAAAGAAAACGACAATAAGAATAAAAAGTTGTTAAAAAATAAAGCAATGTCAAGTGAAAATCATTTTGATAGCCAAACAAATGATGAACTACCTCATGAATCTAATAATTTTGATAAAATAAATAAAGATTCAGTAAGAAATGGTGTAAAAAAAGAATCTTTATTTTATTATTTAAATTTAAAATGGCCAAATAATTCACAAATGAATAGTATTTTTGATCAATTACGTTTAATGTATATTGATCAACAATTACTTGACTGTACATTAGTTTGTGAAGATCAATGTATTAAAGCGCACAAGTTATTATTAGCTGCTGTATCACCTTACTTCCGTTCTATTTTTGATTCTTTTAATGCTAATGGTTGTACAAATACAGCTGTTGTTTTACAAAACATACCTGCACGTGATATGCGTTTGATAATAAAAATAATTTACTCAATAAATAATTATCATCAAATTAAATTAAGTTCTTACCGTGCAATGTCATTACGTAAAAGCGCATACAGATTAAAAATCAATTTTATAAATGACCAATTAGATTCAAGTGGTGTACCATCTTTGAATCGAGATCTAATAAATAGTTTTAATCATGAATTTTTAAGTTACACTGATAGTCTTTATAAAAGAAAGAAACGTTCTTATCAAGAAGTTTTTTCGCCAAAAGAACATGAGACTTTAAACCAAGATTTGAATGAACAAAATGAACAAATTAATAAACGCCATAATTTAAATTCAAGTTCAGAAAGTGCAGATGAAAATAGTAGTGAATGTAGTGGTCAAGGTTCAATGAGACATCATAAGTATAAACATAGATATCTTTTATCCAATGAACATTTAGAACAAAATGTAGTTGATAAAATTGTTAAATGTGGTAATAACTTCTTGAATGATAAAAATCTTCCAGTTTCTCATACAGATGAAGAAATTTTAGAAAGAGAAGAAAATGATATTAATAATCAGTATGAGCCTGTTGTCATTGAAGAAGAAGATGAAGATATTGATATTGAAGAAGATGAAGATATTGAAAATTTCAATGACAATATTGACTTAAAAAAGATTAGAAATAATTTAAATAACATTTCACCAAATAATTTTAATCATTCTACATCTCAATCATTCTCAGAAAATAATTGTAATGAAAACTTTAATAAAACAGAAGAAACGAATAAAAATTTAAGTAACGAAAGTTCAAAAAATGTGAAAAATACTAAACAATATTCAAATGTAGAAAGTAGTTATGAAAATGAAATAAGTGAAACGGATGAAAAAGTTATTGATTTTAGTTTAGGTAAAAGTGCAAATAGTATTGTTAATTCAGAAGAGATGCTTAAATTAGTAAATAGTACATTGAATAATTCAGATGACGCTAGTAAATTAGCAAGTTTGTATAAAGCGTTAAAAACAGAAACAAAAAAATTATGGAATAGCGAAATGAACAATGACAATTTACAAGTAAATAATCACTTATTCAATAAAAATTCTAATAATCTAGCAAATGATATTTTAAATAATACATTCTCTCAATTATGTATGGCTGGTGCTAATTTAAATCCTGAAACGGCAAGAGCACTACTTTTCACAAATGAATTATTCAAAAATAATGCTGTAAACCGATTACATCATTCAATAAATAAATCTAAGAATTCAGCTGAAAATTCATTGAATACTTCAACATCATCTACTAGTTCTTCATCAGGAGGACAAAATAATAACACGAGTAATGTTGCTGCAACTGCTGCATTAGTAGCTGCTGCCCAACAACAGATGTTTAATTCAAACTTTTTAGGTAAATCATCTAACTCAAATAGTATTTCAAAACAAAATGGTTTGAACGGAGTATTAAATAATAATTCAAAAAATAATAATTCAGTATCTTCAAGATCATTACAAAATGGTAATTCATCTTCTAATTATAATAATTTAAATTCTAATCAACCTCCAGTTAAAAGAGGAAGAGGTAGACCACCAAGACATACACAACCTAGTGGTGAAAGTTCAGGAAATAACGAACATCAAGTGACCAAGCAATCTTCTATAAAACCGTATTCTTCTAACTCATCACTAAATAATTCAACTAATTCATTAGTCGCATCTTCTTTGAACGCATTTACTCAACAAAAAAAATGGCGTCCTAATATTGAAACTTTATTAGCTTTTAAAAGCCGTAAAAATAAATTAAATTCTACATCAACAACAAGTAATTCACCTACAAATGAGTTATTATCATCTCAAAATTCTATTCATAGTTCACAAAACCAATTAATTAATAATAATAATTTGAATCAGAATTCTAATAATAATTCAAATAATTTGAATGTTCAATTTAACTCAAATAATTCAACTTTAAATAATACATCAAATAGTTCAACACCAAATAATTCAACAAACCCAAATGATGGCAAAAATATGTGTCCTTATTGTCCACAGGTCTATTATAGTAATCAAGCAATGAATGATCATATAAATAATGTACACACTAAAACTGCTTTTAAATACATTTGTGAATTTTGTTCTAAAGAATTTAGCTGGAAAATAAGTCTTACAAAACATTTAAAAAATTCTCACAATGATTTAAATTCATTTAGTTCTAGATCATTGAATGGATTAAATGTTTCAAATTTAAATAATTTAACTGGTGCAATCACTAGTCATCTAGGTGCAGCAGCTAGTTCTCTTGTAGCTAATAGCAATTCAGATCTTCTTCATTCATTTATGAATCGTGACAATGAATCTGCAATGCTTAACTTTAGTGCTATTGGAGATTAATTAATTTTTTTTATAAAAATCATACAAAATTATATTTTTTAAAAATTTAAAGTATTCATAAAACGCTGGCGTTTTCATCATTTAAATAACATTTATTTATTATTTTGAAATTTTTATTTTCTCTTTTTTTTTAAAAAAATCAACAAATGTAAAAAATCTTTAAAAAAACAAAAAAAAAAAAATTTAATTTTACATATAATTAGATCCTGTTTTCAGGAGAAAGTATTTCAGCTTAAAAATAAATTTGCCAAACAACTTTCTTTTAAGTGTGATCTCAAATTTTCTATGTAAATATTTTTTTTTCGAATCAAAATTTCCATTTAAAATCAATTGTGAATAAATTTTCTTACATTTATCACACAGTAATTTAATATTCATAAAGTTTTTTTCTTTTGAAAAAACTACTTAATTTTTTATAAAAATTATAGTCATTTATTTCTGGATTTATTTAAAAACAAAAAAAAACACCTTCAAACATCAAAAAAAAAAAATGTAAATAGCTTTATAAAACAGAAAATTTTGTTTTTAAATTAAAAAAAAAACAAAATTTATATTGATTTATATTGATTTGAATTAACTTAAATTTTTTTCCCATTGTATTATCAATAAACTGATTATTAAATCATCTTTTTTTTTGTTTTTAACTTAAATGTTTTATTTAAAATTTTTGATTAATTTTATTTTTAGTCTTCTTTTAAACAGTTTCAATAGTCTATAATTATTTTTTAATCTTATAATTTGCTTTTATTTTAAAACTTTAACATCATTTTCAGAAATAATTTCTTAAGAATATTTTATTTAATTATTATTTTGAAATCTACATTTTAAAGAAACTAATCAATGAATTATAAAAAATACTTTAAATTTGAACTGTTTTGATTATTTTGAATGTTTTTTTAGGGAAAAGAATTTAAAAGTTTTTTGGAAAATAAAATTACTTTCTGCATTTAAATTACTGTAAAACTAACCTTACAATTAATTAGTTCATTAAAATTTTTTATAGTAAATTATTTTTTAATTTTTTTATGTTTTTTTTCATAATTAAATCCCTTTTATTTTAAAAAATAAATTAAACTTAAATCAAATTGAAAAAACAATAATTTTTATATTTGTTCATGTTTGTTCTTTTATAAACTTTATATAAAAATACTTTTGTTCTTTCAAAATTTCTAAAGATTTAAGCGTAAAAAAACATTTTGAAGTTGAATAACGTTTTTTAATTTAATTTTTAAATCAATAAACTTTGAAAAATTTTTTTTTTTATTAAAAAATTATGACTGAAAGTAATTATGAAATTAACAAAAAGAAAACAAGTATTAAAGTTATTGTCCTTTATAGAGAATTTAAAAAAGTTTTTAAAAATAAATTTTTATAAGTTTAAATTTAAATCAACATCTTCAATGAAAACTTTATTCAATATGAATATATAATTTTAACAAGAAAAAATCAATTTAACCCTTAAAATTTTTTTTTACTAAACAAAACATAAAAAATGTCTCATTTAAAACTTAATTTTTTTTTAAATTTTTATATAAAAGAAATTTAAGATAAAAAATTCAAGTTTTTTTTATGTATCTTACAATTAATTAAGTTATTATCAATTTTAAAAAAAAAAAAGAAAGAAAAAAAAGTTACATGAAATATTTCAAACTTTTGATAAAAAATACGTCAAAAAATATTTTCAAAGTACAATTTATTTAAAATTTTTGTTCTTTTTGGTTCAATGTTTTAGTTTAAAAAAAAAAAATCTTATTAATTTTTGAAGAAAACTTTTTATTGATTTTTTAGATAAATTTTTTTAAAAATTTTTACTTAAATCAAAAAATTAATTACAATAAATTTTATAGTTTTTTTCTGTTAAACTTGAAATTTAAAAAATTTAACACAAACAATGAAAAATACAAATTTAAAGTTTTAGAAATTTTTGAATAAAAAACAATCAATAAACTTTTTTTTTAAAAGTTCAGTGAAAATTTTAATTAATTTTTTTTTCTATTTTAAATCTATAGAAATAATCTAAAATTAAAAGTTTTTTTTTTATTAGTTTTTATTATGAAAATATGGTAGTTTTATTGTCAAAATATTTTTTTTTTTTAAAACTTTCATTTTTTTCTTTGTTCTTTTTAAATTTAATTGATAAAACTAGCGAACCGTAAAAATCTAAAAAATTTATTTAAAATAAAAATATTCATTTTATTTTTTTTTAAATATAAATATTCAATAAAAAGTTTGAAACATAAAAAAAATTAATTAAAATTCTATTTAAACAAAAATTGTATCTTTTAAAAATCAGCATAATTTTAGTTGAAAAAAAAATTTTTTTTTTAAAATTAAATTACTTTTTAATTATAAAAAGAAATAAATTTCTTACTTCAAAACTGGAAAAAATGAATTTTCTTTAAAAAAAATTAAAAAATAGAAAAAAATTTTTCTACATAAAAATTTGATTTTCAAGTTTTTGTTAATTTTTAATACTTTTATCTAAGCTGAAATAGTTTTTCAACTTTTGATTAACCTTACTTTTGTTAATTTTTTTTTTTCAAAAAAAAAAACTCAATCAAAAATAAGTAGCTTTAAATATGATAAAAATTGAAGCCAATTTTAAAAAATTGAAATATTTTTAATTATAATTCATCATTTTTAAAATTTAGATTCAAGTTTGTAAGTAAAACTTTAAACAATTATTTTTGTAGGTAAACTTAAAATAATGATTAAAAATAATCAAAACTTAAATACTTGAAAGTTATTTTTCATAATTAAAAAAATCTATTTAAAAAAAGTTAATTATAATCAAAAAAGAATTTTTATTGAAAATTAATAAAAAAAATTTAAAAAACAGCTTTTAAATTCTTTTCATTGTTGGGAATATTTTTTTTTTGATAAAAGTTTAATAATTAAAATAATGAAATTAATGTATTTTGAGTTTTGAAAATCATTAGCTAAATTTTTAAACTAAAATTTTAAAATCCTACTTGTTTCAAAAAAAAAGTAAATATGCTTTCATATATAAATGCTTTCAATGAAACGCCTTAGTTTCACTTGAAATAATTTTTATTTTAGCTCAAAAAAAAAAATTCTTTTTAACGCTTATCTAAAAATTGAATTAAAAAAAAACAAAAAATAAATAAAAAAGAATAATTAAACTAAAAAATAATTAAATGAAGTTTATAAGAAATAAGCTATTGTAACTTTGAAAAGATCTATTCTTAAATGATAAAAGACTTTTAAGCAAAAAAAAAAAACTTCTTTTCATTAAACTTTTTCAAATTAATAATTTTAATAACCAATTTTCCCCTACTTTTTAATTTTTATTTTAATTACGAGCTTTTGTATTTAGAAAGTGTTTTAAAATTGTTGATGCTAAACCGTCAAAACTTGTTCATTACTAAATTCAAACTAAAAAAAAATTCAGCATCTAAAATTTTAATTTATTACTTTTAATTAGATCAAATTTTAAAGATTTATTAATTTTTTTTTCAGGGAAAAACTAAGATTTTAAAATCATAAATGAGATCATTGACTTTTTTTTTATAAGCTAATTATATTAAAAAAGAAAAATTCAAATATAAACCCTTAGTTAAACTGATAAAAAAATTATGAAATTTTTCTTTTATAATTAAAATTTTTCAATGAATAAAAATTAAAATCAAACGCATCATTCAATGTCGAGAGTAATTGTTGAAACTCATTAAAAAGCGCGCGCTTTAAAAAGAATAATTTAAATAAAATATTAACATTTTTGTAAAATTTAATAAACAAACTTTTGACCGCAATTGTTTTAATAATTTGAAAAAAAAATAAAAATTAATTAGCATAAACTTTAAAACTAAAAAATTTGATTTTAGCTAAAAAAAATTCAATAAAAAACCTTCTTATGACTTGAATCTTTAATTTAAGAAAAACAAAAAGAAAAACATAAAATTATAAGCTTTAAGATTCTTAAAAATTTTTAAATAGTTTCTCATTGCTTCAATTTTAATCTTTAAATAAAAGTTTTTACTAAGAAATTTTATTTAAAGTCAATTTGAAAGAAAAATTTTCTAAAAAGCTTTTTATTTTTAATTTTGATTTTTGAAAAATTAAAAAAAAAATTAACTGACTTCATTCAGTAAATTTAAACTAATTTGATTAGAAAGAAATTTCAGATGAAAAACTTTTAACTTAAAGTAAAAGAATTTTAATTCGTTTGTGGGAACAAACAAAAAAAATTTTTTTTTTTTGGTAAAAAAAATGCTAATAAAATAAACACCCGCTAATAATAGAAGATGCAGTCATCATAAATTGATAAGGTCAAGCATTGATTTTTATATTTTTTTTAAATTTTTAGCTAGTTTGATTTTTATGAATAATGAAAAGTTTTTATTTTAAAGCTTTAAGATTCATGCTTTAAGTTTTATCTATTATCTTTAATTACACTTATTATTTTTAATTATTTTTATTTAATTATTTTTTCTTATTAATTATTTTTTAAGTTTTTGGTTTAAATGAAATTTTTTTTAAAACTTTTTAATGTCTTCAAACTTAAATTGAATTAAAATCGTTTTTTTTTTTTGAATAAACTTATAAAAGTTTTTAATTTGGACTCTAATGTTAAGTAAATTCAGGTTTTTTTAAGCATATAACAACCAAAAAAAATCTATTTAAATAAGATAAAATTTTTTAAAAGAGAATTTCTAAATAATGATGGTAAATTTTTAGATTTTAAGTTTGATTAAAATTTATTATCAAAAAGGCTAAATTGCTTAACAAAAAATGTTATAAAAACAAAACAAAAATTTATCATTTAAAGCTTATAAATTTTCTTTCAAAATTATTTTAAAAGAACTTAATACAATTTTAATTCTTGATCATTTTATTAAGTTAAGAAACGACCTTTTTTAAACTTAAAAAAACTTGAGCAATTAAAAATGAATGAGAAAATTAATAATTTCTTTTGAATAAATAAAACTTTAAATTTAAATATAAAACACCATTTATAAATCATAATTAAGCTAAATCATTAAAAAAATAAAAAGTTTCTTATGAAAAGAAAACAATTCGCAGAAATTTTAAGTGAATAAATGAGAAAAAATTAATTAATTATTAAAACAGTATTGGTCACAATGAAATTTTTTATTTCAAATTTCACTAAAATATTAATTTAGTCATTTTTTTAAATTTTTTATGCTTTTAATTTAAAATTTAATTAACAAAAAAACTAATAATTGTTTATAGAAATATTTACTTTAAAGAAAATTTTTTTTAATCATGTTTCATTGTTTTTAATAAACTTAAATATTTAATAAGAAATTTTTCTTTAATAAGAAATATTTTGAGATGAACATTAAAAATTGTTTTTTTTAAATAAAATTGATTAAGTTTAAAGATTTTTTTTTCAATAAAAATGAAGAAATGTCAAGAAAAAAAATTATTTTTGATTTCCGGTCAAAAAACAATTATAATTTTACTAGGTTATATTGGGCAGATTATTTAAAAATTTTTTTTCTAAATTTATCATTAAAATAAACATGCGTATTTATAAAATTACAAAGTTATTTCTTATTTCATACAATAAATTATTATTAGCCCTTTTAACTCCACCTATTCCTAAAATTTGATTAAAGGTTACTAAAAATACAATTACTTTTAAAAGTTAAACATCAAAACAAAAAATGTTAATTTTAGCACATAAGAACTAAATTTTTTTTATTTAATTTTTCAAGTATACAAATAGTTCATATAGTTCAATTGATGTTTCAAATTTATCAGTATATATAAAAAAAAAATTTTAAAAGCATCTTATTGTATTTGACTGTATTTTTGAATAATTTATTATAACATAAAAAAAAAATTAAAAATAAAATATCAAGAAAGAATCAAATTTATAAGATGTTAAAAAATATGAGATTAAAAAATAGTTAAAATCAAAACAAAGTTAAAAATAAACTTTGATGCAAAAAAATATAAAAATAGGAAAATTGAAAAAAACAAAATTAAATTTAGAAAATTAAAATTCTAGAAAAAATTTAAGCTTTAGAAATAAGAATAGATGAATTTAAAAACAAAAATTCAAAAGAGTGTAAATAAATAAAAATTTAAATTAAAAAAATTTTTAACCAGTTTGTAAGAAAAATTTAATTCATCTTTTAACCGTGAATGTAACAATAATAAAAAGCTAAAAATGCAAAATTTTTTCAAAAAACTTTTTAATCAAAATTGGAAATTTTAAAAAAATAAAAATCTTCTTTTTTTCTATATCGTACTTGGAATTTCTAAAGAGATTTTTAACCAAGCCCTTTTCTAGAAAATAAAAAACACAGCAAACAAAAAGTGCAGGAAACGAAAAAAAAAAAATTTTTTTAGAAAAATGTCAGAATCTAATCTTAATAATTAAAAAAGTTTTACTTTTTTTTGCATAAATATTAAAAGTTTAAATATAAAGACTTTTTTTATTATTTTTTAATTTTTGACTACTATTAAATTTCCAACATTCATTTTTTTAATTAAAATTTTTAGCTCTATATTTAAACTAGTTTGAAACTATATAAATAAAATTTTAATGTACTATTATAAAAAATTTTAGTATCAAAGCCTTGAATAATTATTTTAGAACGACAGAAAGAAATTTATTAATAAAAAAAGCTTTTATCTTAAAACTTTCTATATACTTTTTATTGCCTTTGTAATTATATTATCGGGAGAAACAATTTTAAAAGAAGTTAAAAAATACTTAATTAGACAAAACTAAATTAAATTTATTAATAACTATTTTTAAAAAGATAAACAAAAATTTGAATAAATTTTTTTTTTGCCTAAAATGTTTAGAAGAAAAAGTGATGAAAAATTCAATTTAATAAAATCCAGTTTTATTTAAATTTTTTTTCAGAAAAATAATTTTCTAGTTTTAACTATCAAACTTTAGCATAAAAAGTTTTGTAATTAGAATTTTTTATGAAAAAAAAATGTAAAAATTCTTTTATAAACAGTTTACTAAATTTAAATTTATGTTATTTATTTAATTAAAAAAGCTTACTTTGAAATTATTAATTACGAAAGTTTTAAAAAAAAGATATTTAAATAGCATTCAAATGAACGCCAGTCACAGCTCTGCCACTAGGATCAGCTTTTTTAATCCATTCTTTATCCCATTTAATTGCTGTTGGTGTTGAACAAGCAATACTAGGTCCACCAGGTACTGTCAATGCAGAACAATCTTGAGGAAAATGTTTATGAAAAATACTTCTATACAAGTAAGCTTCTTTACTATCAGGTGTATTATGAGGAAAAGTTAATTTAGCATTTAACATTTGTGTGTCAGTAATTTCTTTATTTGCGTAACTTTGTAAAAATTCAATCCAATTATACCCTACGCCATCAGATAATTGTTCTTTTTGTCTCCAAAGAACATCTTCTGGTAAAAATGGATTGTCTTTACAATGAAATGCTTTACGTAAAATAAATTTTTCAATACGTTCATCACCTGTAACAGGATGTTTAGGCATTTTTTCTGCTGGGTCAATACACATTGCATACTCTAAAAAATCTAAATCTAAAAATGGTACTCTTATTTCAACACCCCAAGCAGCTGAAGATTTATTAGCTCTTAAACAATCATATTTTGATAATGCTCTTATTTTATCACAGATTTCTTTTTGAAAATCTTGTGGTGTAGGTGCTTTATGGAAATAAAGATAGCCACCAAAAATTTCATCCGCACCTTCTCCGCTAAGAACCATTTTTATTCCCATAGCTTTAATCATTCTGCTAAGTAAAAACATGGGTGTAGAAGCTCTTACTGTTGTTAAATCGTATGTTTCAATGTGATAAATTACATCTGATAATGCATCAATACCTTGCTGAACAGTAAAATGAAATTCATGATGAACAGTATCCAAAAATTTAGCTACTTTCTTAGCAGCAAGTAAATCAGGTGAGTCTTTTAAACCAATACTGAATGTATGAACTTTAGGAAACCATGCGTCACTTTTTTCATCGTCTTCTACTCTTTTTTTAGCATGTCGAACAACCATAGATGCAATTAACGAACTATCTAATCCTCCTGATAATAAAACACCATATGGAACATCACACATTAATCTTTTGATCACACTTTTTTCTAACAAGTTTTTTAAAACATCTAATTTCAATTCTTTATACTTAGTTGGAGCTAATGTATAAGTACCATCTTTTAATAGTGAATTTTCGGGCCACCAACTTGGTCTATAATAACGGACAAATTTACCAGTTTTAGAAGACCAAAAATGACCAGGAGGAAATTCTTGAACTCTAACACAATTTTTAGTAATTGCTTTCATTTCTGATGCTATCCAAATACTTCCATCAGGTGACCAACCGATGTATAATGACATTACACCAATAGGATCTCTTGCAGCAATTTGAATTTTTTTTTTTTCATCAGCAATAACAAATGCAAAAATTCCATCTATTTGATTTAAAAAATCTTCAACGGAGTCATTGTTCAAAAAAAGAGGAATTAAAACTTCACAGTCACTACCAGTTTTAAAATTATATTTATTGTTAAACTTAGCTCTAATTTGTTTATGATTCCAAATTTCTCCATTAACAGTCAAACAACAAGTTAAATCTTCATTAAATAATGGTTGAGAACCATTAGAAGGATCAACAATAGCTAATCTTTCATGTGCAAGTACATTGTTTAAAATATCTCCATTTTCATTCCGATATTCTTGTAAGTGTATTCCTGATATTTTTTGATTTAAAATTTATAAGTTTAATGTCAAGGCCAAATAAATCCATATATGAAAATAGAAAGTGTGTCAATATATATGTATATATAATTAATATTGCATAAGTTATAACTGTTTATATAGTTTTTCCTTTAAAACACTTATCTTAAATTTTTATGATAGTATCTTAAAGCAAAATTTTAAAGAAGCTTTAAATAAAAAAAAAATTAAATCTTACCACTCCAATCTGGTCCTCTATGTCTTAATTTAGAAGACTTTTCTAAACCAAGTTTTCTTAATAAATTTGGGTTATTTCTACTTTGTAAAATAGCAAAGATTCCACACATTTTTTAATTGAAAAAATTGTCAAAATTTTAAAAGCAGATTTTTATTAAAATGATTTAAAAGATAAGTAAAACTAAACTAAAAAAAATAAAAATCAATGCTATTAATGCGCCCTCTTTTAATTAAGGCAAAATAAAATTAAAAATCACATTTCTTAGATTAATTCAATTGACACCTAACTAGGGTGTATTTTAACATTTAAACTTGAAAATCTTTATAAAATTATAGTTAAACAAAAAAAAATTTAACACTCTTTGTAAGAATGTATTTAATTAAATTTATCATTAATATAAGATTTATCTATTGATTTCTATTTAAAAAAAAAAAATGAATTTTATCTAAATTTTTATTTATTTTAAATTGAACTTTTCTCTTATTTTAAAGTTTTCAAGTATTTAGATCTTAAAATTGATAATTCTATACTTAAAATAAACTTAGTTTTTACTTTGTTTTTATTTTAAAAATTTTCTCTTTTAATTAGTTTATATTTCTTTTCAAAAAATTTTTAATTAATTGAGAATTTTTTAATTACTTTATTTAAAAACATCTAAAAAAAAAAATTTTTTTTCAAAAAAAAAAAATGCTTAGATTAAAATTTAAATTTGAACGTGTTTTTTGATTGTATAACTATTTAGTTTAGAAGAAAAAAATGAAATATAATACTCAAAAAATCTTATTAACTTAAAAAAAAAATTTTAAATTAAATTTTTTTGTAATAAAAATAAAGTTTTTTCTTTAAAAAAAGAAAATATTTCTTTTGAAAAAAAAAAATTTCTTCTAATTTAGAAATTTCTATTTAAATGAATTTTTTCTTCAAATAATGTAATTCTTTTTAAGCTTTAAATTTTTTTTTACTTTAAAAATAATTAAAGGGCTTCATATTCTAACAAGTTTTTAGTAAAGAATTTTTAATTAATGTATTTTTTTAAATATCCTAAAAAAAAAACTTTTTCTTCACATTAAAATCGTTTGTTTTTAAATTAATTAAGATTATAACAAAGTAATTTTTGAAGAAAAAAAAATTTTTAGCAAAAAAAATTCTTTTTAATAAGTTTTTTATTGTTTTTCTTTTAAGAATTTTTTTTCAAATAATTTAAAGGGTAGAGTTTTTATGTTTATTTAATTTGTTTAAATCAACTTTTTTTATTACTTCAAATTTAACTGATTAAACTTTTACTTAAATTTTTTTCTAAATTAGTTATAAATTTTATAAGTCTAATTTAATCTAAATTTAGTTTATTTTTTGTAAATTTTAATTTTTAATAGAAATATAGTTAAAGATCTTGAAGCTAAATTTTAATTAAATTTTTTTCAGTTAAAATTCTGTTAAATTTTTAGTTGAAATTCAAATTTTTTTTAAGTAAAATTTTTAAAATCTATAAATCAGAA
This sequence comes from Anisodus tanguticus, assembly GCA_034509755.1. Taxonomy (NCBI): domain Eukaryota; kingdom Viridiplantae; phylum Streptophyta; class Magnoliopsida; order Solanales; family Solanaceae; genus Anisodus; species Anisodus tanguticus. The sequence goes on from JAVYJV010000046.1 coordinate 40,229, forward strand.
GATTAATTACTATATGAAGTAAAAATAACTTAGAGTTCAAGTAAAATTCAAAAAACTAATAAAAAACTTTTTTTAATAAATTTTCTGATTCATAGAGTTAATTTTATTTAGATAAAAATTTTCTTTTTTAATAGGTAAATATTTGTTTTAAAAAAAAAGTTTAATTATAATTTTAATTATAAAAATTTCTGTAAATTAAAAAGCTTTAATAATGAAGTATCAATTTAAGTTTTTCTTACAAAAAATTTTTTATTAAAAATTTTAAATCGATTGTTTTAAAAATAACTTTTTATTAATTATTTAAAAGAAATTCTCTCGTTTAATTAGTATATAAAAATTAAAAATGAATAAAATTTTAATTCTAAATAGAACCATAAATAATAGTTGATTAATTAAATTCAATGAAACTTAATAAACTTTTATTTAATATTTTTGAGAAATTTTATTAAATTTAAACCAAATAATACAATTTAAATATTACTTAATTAAAAAATCTATTAAATAAAAACTTTTATGCTTAAAACGGCTATAAACTTTTTTTTTGAAAGAATTTTGAAATTTGCTTAATTAAAAAAAGAGAAAATTCAAAGCTATAAAAATTAGTTTTTTATTGTTTAAAAAAAATTGCGATTAAAAAAATATGTTAAAAATAACAAAAGATAGTTTTTTATGAAAACAGACGAATTTGTTGAACAAAAATTATTGAAATTTTTAACTGATAAAGTTTTCTTTAAAATCGTAAATAAAAATTTTTTATTTGGAAATTTTGTATAAATGTTTCGTAACATAATAAATTATGAAGAACCAAAGCATATTTAAAAAAACGTTTTTGATTTTATATAAATTAAAAAAATTGAAATATAAAAATTGAAAAATTAAGTTTTTTTTTTAGAAAACAATAGAAAAATGTTTTTTTTATTTTCAAAAACATTATTTTAAATTTCTTTTCAAATTTTATCATAAATAACATGAAAAAAAACTTAGGAATGTTTTTAAGAATTCAGTTAATTAAAATTCAAATAAAGCAAAAAAAAATTAATTAATTTTTTAAAATAAAGTCTTCATTATATAAAATTGATGGCAATTATTTAGAAAAAAAATTGGGTGTTTTTTTTTAGATTATGAAAAATAAATTACTTTATATAGAATTAAGTTGTTTTTTTAAAAAAAAAATTATTAAGATTGTCAGAGGTTAATGTATTTGTAACATCTGATTAACGTCTTTATTAGTTTATAATCAATTTTTATTTTGAAAAAAAATAATAATTAAAACTGTTGACTATGTACAATAAACTTAAAAATTCTAAAAAAAAATTAATTAAAAATCATAGCTACTAAAATTAGGTTGAGAAATTAATTTTTTTTCAAATTCTAATCATTATTTTAATAAAACTTATATCAGAATTTAAAATTATTGATGCAAATTATATGTTTAATCTTTTATTTAAATATTTATTTTCAACCAAAATGCTTTTTTTTAAAATAAATTATTTTGATACCCTTTTTAAATTTGGTCCTTTAGCCAATTAATTGATTTAAAAAGATTAAACCTTAAAAAGAACTGATAAAAATTTAATTATTTAGATTAAAAACAAAAGATTTGAAAAAAAATGTAAAAACAAAGTTTGTTCCAATTTATTTCATAATCTATTTAAAATATTTTTCAAAAAACAGATGTTTTAATGAAATTAAATAAAATTTTATGAGTTTAACTAATTAAAATAATTGATTTTCTTTTTTAGAGTTCATTAAATTTAAAAATGAAGAATTTCAATAAAAACTTGAAACTTAATTTTTTTTATGAGAAATTTTTTTTCTTCAAAAAAATTGTTTGTAACTTAAAATCAATAAATTTTCGAATTGTTTTATTGAAAAATTTCCTTTCCAATTTTAATCAATTTTTTAATAAAAAAAAATCTTAAATTTCTTTTTTTAGAATTTTTATTTCAAAAAAATTTGTCAGCTATTTACACGTTCAAATTTTTTCAACTTATCAATTTTATAAGTAGTGTAAAGTTTTAAAATATAAAACCAATTTAATTAAAAATCAAAAAGATTATTTTTTAGAGAAATAAACTGAAACAAACTTTCATTAAAGCTTAAGCTTATAAAAATATTTCAGTTTGATCAAAAAAATAGGAATAAATTAAAATTTTGAAATAATTAAAATGGTTATGAAACTTTTTTTCAAAAATAATTGTTTAATTAAAGAAATTTTAATTAAAAATTATCTTAATTCAAGGTATTGTTTCGAAATCTATTAAAATAAAATCACCAAAAAAGTTTAATTACAGCTATAATTAAACAATTTTGATTAGCTTTTTTTAAAAAAAAATTTAAAGAGAAACATTGGAAACAAAAGTTTAATCAACTACTTTAAATAATTTTTGTCTTATCATCATTTCTAAAACTTTATTTTAATTTCAAAAAATTGTATATGAAAATTTAATTAAAGTTTAGCCTTATTAAATGAAAAATGATATTTTTGAAAAATTGTGAATCTTATTAAGTTTTCATAATTTTTTTTTTTTGATAAAAAACATCATGAAAAAAATAATTATTCAAAAATGTAAAAAAATAAATTAAGTTGAGATATAAAAAAATTTTTATTAAAAAAATGAATAATGAAAAAACACTGAACTATTTTAAAAGTTAATTTCTAAAAAAAGGGTAAAAAAAGTGATTTTTTTTTTTTGAAATCGCATTTCTACAATTCTCAGTTTTTTTTTCTAATTTATTTTAAAAAAAAAATCCACTTAACAATGTTTTTTTTTATAAACACAACTACGACTTTTTTACATTAATTACATAATTTTTTAAGTCTAAAAAAAAAGTTACGACATTTGTACAAAATTGTAAAACTATTTCTATTTGAAAAAAAGTTTTGAATGCTTAAAAAGTTTTAAAATTAATTTTTTTTTTTTGAACCCAATAAATTTTAAAACACCTTTCAAAAAAAGAAAATTATTGAAAACTATCGAAAGTTTTAAAATTCCATTTAACTAATAAATGTTTTTAAAAAAAAATCGAGCTTTTATAAAAAAACTGAAATTTAATTAAAAAAAATTAATTTTATTAAGTAATTGCTTTTATTTAATTCAAAATTTAAAGAAAAAAAAATTTTGAAATGATTTATTAAGAAAAATTTTAAAATTAAAAAAATTATTTAAAAGGGCGGAACAAAGAATTTAAAAAAAAAAAATCTTTTTAGTTTAATTATAAAATTACAAGATTCAAAATGCTTTTATCCGTCTTTGTTAAATTTTGAATTAAAAAGCTTTAAATGATTATTCAGTTTTTCTTTAGATTGAATAATTAAAAGAATTTTTAACACAAAGCTGTTTTAAATAATAAAAAGTTCAAGTTATAAAAGATTAGTTATAAAATTAATCATTTTAAATTTCTTATGCTAATCAACATTATAAATAATCAATTCATTAAGATGATGATTTTAATATTAATCTTTAATCTATTTTTATTCAAATCTCACAATAGAATATAATCTTGTCATTAATATTATATAATTAATTTTGAAAAATCGTCTGCAATGAACTTTTAAACTAAAATTTGATTGATGAAAAAATAGATGAAAAAGCTATTAAAATTTAAAAAAAAAAAATATTTTGACTAAAACCTGTTGCGATTAAGAGATAAATTTTATTTAAGAAAATTTAAAAATAATTAACAATTAATTGTTAAAAATTAAATTCAGTAAATGAATTATAAACAATTTTTAGTGTAAAATAACAAAACTAAGTCAAATCAATCAATAGAATGAATTAAGAGTAAGTTTTTAGACAATTTTAATAATTCAAATTAAAAACTATTTTTCTTTTCAAATAAAGTTTTAAAGAAAAAGTTTAATTAGGTTGGTAATAAACATAAAGATAAAAGTTAAATAAAAAATGATAGTTTATTAAAATGAATAAACTTTAATATTAACTTGTTGATTTAGAAATAAATCTGAATTTGAAATAAAAAATTAAAAGGATGAACTTTTTGTTTAAAAAAAGTTGAATTTTTTTTAGGTTAAGTCAAATCAAAATCAAGCTAATTTTTTCTTTAAACTAAAAACAATTACTTTATAAACTTTGGAGTAAAAAAATTATAAAATTTTTTTTTTATAAATTTAAATAAACGACCATAAAGTTGATTTCAATTTGAACTCAAAATTTGATTACTCATAAATGAAAATAACTTTATTCTTTTTAAAATGATTATTTAAATATAAAAAAAAGATGTAGGTCAATAAAAAAGTTGCTTGTTTGCTTAACTTTAATTAATAAATTTTTAAGTATTAAAAAGAGATTTGATGAAATTTCAATAATTTAAATTATCTTTAAATATATTCAAATTTAAAAGTTAATTAAAACAAAATTTTCTTTTCTTTAAAAAAAGATGATGCTAATAAAGATGATTTCAATAAAAATGGTTTTAATAAAGATGATTATTTAAAAATTTTCTTTATTAAGATGTATTTTGCTAAAAAAGTTTTTTCAAATAATAATTTAAGAAATCGAATAAAAAACAAATTAGTAACTTTTTAAGAATAGCTAATTTTAATAAAAAAAAACTTTTTAATTTAGTTTTTTTATCATAAAAGATCATGAGTTCTTTAAAATTTTAATATTTATATACAAATTATTATCTTTTGAAGATTTTATTCTAAATACTAATTCTTTTATGAAAATTATTTAAATTATAATCCTAAAAGAATCAAAAAGGTTTTTAAACTAATTTTGATTTATTAAGTTTTGATAGAAAATTATTCAAAATTAATTAGCTAAATATTAATTTTTTTTTCAAAAATTATCTATTCAAACAAAAAAAAAAGATAAGAATTTGGAAAAATTTTAGTTCAGTGATTAGAAAATGGTTTTTATTGATTAAACACCATTTATTTTTAGTTTTCAAATCTTAAATATTTATATTCGAATCTTAATTAGTTTGTTGAAATCTTAATTATTTTTTTTGAATAACAATAACTTATATTTAAATCTCAATCAAATAAAAAGGAGTTGAAAAACTTATAACTTAAAATCTTAAATTCATTCAATAAAATTCTAAATTAATAAAGTCATTTTTAAAACTATCTTTTTAAAATTACTTTCAAGTTTTCTATTAATAAAAAAAAAGTTAGTTAAAATCTAAAAAATTACTCACAAATTATCCAGTCTAAATAAAAAGTCTCAAAATCTGTCTTATACTAGTTGCATATGATTTTTGTTTAATTTTCATATTAAAATTCGAAATTTTTAATAACCAAAATATTAGTTTTAATGTCTAAGGACAATATAAATTTTTCAATAAATTCAAGCCAATATCAGTAATTTTTTTTTCTAAAATTTTCTCTTGAAAAGTAAATTATTATTCTTTTTTCATACATAGGAAAAATGAAACAGGAAAGTTAAAATTCTATAATACTGTGTTTGACAAAAAAATCTTATGCTTTTTCATGAATTTAAATTACTACAATTAAGTTTTTTTATTAGTTTTATATTTATCTTAATTTTTAAAATCATCTTTTTGATCTGATTACGATATGATATTTTGTATAAAATGTTACTGAAATTATTTTTGTAACATTTCTCTCTTTTGTAAACACGTTATGTACAATCAAGTTAAGGTAAAAATTTAAAAAGAATTAATTTTTTTTAAAAATTTTTGATTTTTTCAATCATAATGTATCAATTTTTTTGAAGATTCTTAAATATTCACCATTTTTTGATAATTTTTATTAAAGCTAAAAATAAATCGTCATTTTTGAAAATTTCTTAATAAATCTGTTCAATTGAGTTTTTACTCTAAATCAATTCTTTGTAAATTTTTGATTATTTAATTTAATGTAAATTAAGAGTTTAAGATTAAGATTTTTTTTTTTGGATATTAAAACATGATATAAAGAAAATAAAATTAATGCTTATAGAATACTAATCATAAAATCCTTATAAAAAAATTGAAATTAACTTTTACTAAGTACGATAAATGATCAAAGATGGCACTAGTATTTTCTAAACTAACTCATCAAAAAAAGAATACAAAGTTTTAATTACTTTATTTAGTCTTTATCATTTAAAAAAGTTGCAAATTTTTATCAAAAAATTTATCATAAAAATATAATAGAATTTATATATTAATAAACTGTTATTTTTTTAGATGAGAAAACGTGAAAATAATCTCAAAAACTCTTAAGCTACTTTGATTTCTTTGTAAGTATGAAATTTCAGTTCTTGTCAGATTTTTATTGAATTTTGATATTTAATATCTTTTGCAAGGAGATGATTTTCTTGAACTCAATTTTAATATTTTATGTTATTAAAAAAATAAGCTATTTAAACAATACCTGAGAAAAAAAATATTTTATCTTAAAATATTGAGCTTTAAAAAAAATCTTACTTACTAAGAAAATTATTTTTTAATTGTAATTTCTTTGGATAATCTAAAATGTTTAAAATGTTCTCAATTTTCATCAATAAATATTTTATTGATATACATCTTTATAGTATTATTTTCTCTATTTCCAAAATACTCATTAAAATTTGCTATATTTTCTAAAATTTGAACTTAACAAAATTTAACATTCTTAGTTTGTTTTAATATTTTTTTAAATTTTTGGTCACAAATTTGAATTAATCTTATTAAATCAAAAAATTAGTTGGATCTAAAAGCTTTAAAAATAAATTAAAATAAAACTTGTTCGGTTAAAATGATAAAAAAAATTACTTTATGATGGAATATCTTTAGACAAAACTATTTTCTTTTTTTTGAAAAAACTAATCAGTTTTACCAATGAAACTTAACCGTATTTCTTTATTTTGACAAAAAAAATAGAAAACAAATTTAATCAAATTCTTAACACTCAACTCATTATCTTATTTTTAAAAAAGTCTAGTTAAGAGAAAGATAGTTTAAATTATTTAACTAAATTATTTCTAATTTTTTATCTAAATTCTATTCTAAATAATTATTCTTAAAACTCATTTCAAAAAAATTGTTCAAAATTTATTTTGTTGATAAATCAATACATAGCCACAAAAAAATTGTTTAAAATCTTAGAGATTTTTCTTAGAAAATGAGTTAGATTTAATAAAAACTTAATTAATGTTTAACAAAGAGAAAATTCATGCTAAAAATATTTATTAATAAAAATTAGGAGTAGTAGGAGAAAACTGATTCTATTTATAACCCATTTTATAAATGTTATCAAGTTTGATTCATAAAAGATTTGTATTTTTAGAAAACGTTCTTTAAAAGCATGTGTAGATTATTTTTCTAAAACCTTAGTAATTTCAAAAAAATATATTTTCTCAATGATTTTTAAATTGAAAAAACAATTTTATTATTCAACTTTTAAACCTTTACTTTTTTGAAAATCTTTTATAACTTCCATTAAAATGACTTATAATTTTTAGTAGTTGTGAAAATTTTATCTTTTAATAGAGCTGGTCTGTAACATATATAAACAAATCTAATACATAAATAAAGTAAAAAGAATTTTTAAAACGTTATCTTTCTTATTAAAGACATTTTCTATTTTTTTAAGTAATTGGTTTCTTTTGAAAGAAAAGAATTTTTAAAAATAAAATTAAAGAGAAAAAAAAAAATTACACGTGATATTTGCATTTACAAAAAATATTATTGTTAAACAAACAAAATAGAACTTAGATAGTTTTATCAATTAGTTATGAAAATAGTTTTGAGAGAAAATAAATATCAATTTATTTTAATTTGAAAATTTAATTGAAATTTTAATACCAACTAGATGTATATTTGTTAAGACATTATTTTTTAGAAAATTATTCTTTGACAAGAAAGAAAAAAGATGGAAAAAGCTGTTATTAACCACCATAATTCAACAGGTAAAAATTTAGAAAAAAAACAGCCGAAAGAAAAAAATTAAAATATTTAATAAAATAATTTTTATTTAAATTATATATTCAACAGGATCAATTTTTTGTTTAATAGAAACATAGCTTTAATTTGTTATAGATAGTTAGTATAACCATTTTAAAACAAAATAAGATTACCTTATAAAAAACCTAGTAAAAATAAAAAATGGATTCAGCTTTCATAATAGAATAATGGTACCTTCAGTTAATCTAATATTTCATAGATAGCGTTTAGACAAGATTATACTTAAAATAAATGATTTTTTTTGAAAAATATAGCTATGATATTAACTTAATTTACTATTTATTTGACGATAAAGTTTTTTTAAACTAATGTTTTAATTGAAAGACTTTACTTACTAAAACTTAAATGAAAAATTTAAAAATTCAAACTAAAAACACAAAAATTCTTACCTTTGAATAATATGAACATTTTTGTTAGAAAAATAAAAGTTTAACCAAAAAAAATATCCAGTTTTAAAAAATTTGAACTGAAATTAAGTTTTATTTTTCAATTTTTGTCAATTATTTTATAATTGGTTATTTAAAATTATTTTAATTATAATAAACAATGGTAAAATGGTGAATTCATAGCTATGAAAAAATAAATTTTGATTCTAGAGCTAAGTCATATTTTATAAGTTGAACTTTCATTTTATGAACTTATTCGTAACTTAAATACTCATATTTTTTTTTCTCAAAAAATTTTTTGAAAGTAGCTATGATTTTTTCTGTTTCCTCTTTTGTTAACTTCATATTTTCTGAAATATCTAAGAAACTTTTTCCATTTTTTTGAGGTCTACCAATTATTATTTCTTTATTTAAACCTTCTTCAATCAAGCTAGATAGTTGTTCGTTTGTTACAAAATTTTCTAATTCTTTTTTAGATACAACTGCCAAAATATTAGATATATCAAAAGGTAAAATTGATAATCCAATTTTGAATGCTGGTTTTAATAGCCAATGAACGTTGTGACAAACAATTCTATTTAAACAATATGGTGCATGATAGTGAATTATATTAATTAAAGAACGTAATGCATGAAAGTCTACATTACTAACTGATGCTCCAGAAAAATCAATTAAAATTGTAAAAAAACCTAAAAAAAAATTTTTTTAATAAATTTAATTTAATTTAAAAAAATTACCGTTTGTATGAAGAGCAATTCTCACAAGTTGAAAAATTAAAATAGCTTGTAATGGTTCAAATGACTCTACAAGTTTTTTTACTGGATAATATTTTCCAGCAAAACAATATAATACTGGATTACCAAAATTATCAAACCCAGTAGAAATATTGATACCAAGTTCATACCATTCTCTTGGAAATTCATCTTCCTTCATGTAGTTTGATGTGTTTGATAATATCTCAATAGCATTTAAAACAACATCTACTATATTTTTAACGCTCTTCACCAGATAACTTCTTAAATATAAATCTGAAGTTAACTCATCAATGAATCTTTGTTTGAAATTTCTGTTATTTTTTTCGTTTTCTATTCTTTCTAATACTTTTTTCTTCAAATCATCAATTTCATCTTGAGTAACATTTTTTATTTTAAGTTCAAGATTTTTATGAAATTCTGTATCTGGTTCTTTCAAAGTATTATTCTTTTTGAACTCCTTGTACAACTTGATATATTTAAGTTCTTTAGGTGATAAAAAAGTTGGTAAATTTTCTTCCTCGTTGATTAACATTTTTTTATTCAATTAACAAAGAAATTCAAAAAAAATTTTATAAGTTTAGATGAAGTTTTTCTATTTTTGAATGTTGACTAAAAAAGCAATTTTACAAACAAAAAAAATTATTTATGCTTAAGTAGTTTGAAAAGTAAAATAATTAAATTGATTTACTTGAAATATTATTTTAAGGGAGTTATTAAAAAACAAATAAAAATATTAATTTCCAATTTAGCTGAATTTTTTTGTGATGCAATTCATTTGTGATGTTTAGTTTTTAGATAATTAATTTTTTATCAAAATAATGTTTATACTCATAAAAAACTTTTCATTTTATTTAATTATCAATTAATAAATTAAAAAAGATTTCCATGAGTTTTAGCTTATTTATACCAAAAAATAAATAAATTTTTCTTGAATCAATTAATAATGAAACGATATCATAATTTTCAATGTTAATTAAAAATATCCCAAAAAAAACAACACAATTTAGTGACCTTATAGCTTAATTTCACTTCAAAAATCTTTAAATATGATTTTTATTAATAGAAATTTTCACCATTAAAACTAAATAAAAATTAAAATTTTCTCAAGATAATTTTTAATTTAGAAAAAATCAGTTGTTTAGTAGATGATAAAATTCATAATTTTCTTCAAATTTTTCTTGAACAGCCAAATTTAGAAAAACAAATACAAAAAAGATCGTAAAAAATTGGTTTTTTTCAAATCAATGTCAACTTTCTTTTAAACAAAAGTTCTCATTTTACAATATCTGTATTTTTGGATTCTATTAATTAAACTAAATATTAACCAATCAAATAGTATAACAATTTATCGATATACTTATCGTAGTATAAAGAAGTTCTGAAACAAGAGAAAAATTTAAAGAAAAAATCATATGATACATTAAAAAAAATTTTAATTAAAAACTTAAAGAAGTTTCAATAAAAGTAACCAAAGTTAATTTTCTAAAAAATAAAAATTGTTTTAATAGTCTAAAAAAAGTTATTTTTAAAGCTCAAAAAATTTTTATAACTCACCAACTCTGATAATAATTTAAACTACACTGGGTAAAAACACACTTTTACATTTATATTATTCAGGAAAATTTGGCTAAAATCTTTTAGCTATAAAAATCTCTAGCTTATAAAAATGAATGATAATTAAAAGATGATTAATTTAGTATGAGTATTATGACTTAATTATTAACAAAAAAAAATCTTCAATTTCAGAACCAGTACATTTAATTTTGAATTTATACACAAAGACGAATTAACTTTTTTTGTAAAAAATAGTAAATGTATGACAAAAAAAAATTATTAATATTTGAGTAAAGCTTTATGCCTTATTGTTTTAGGCTAAACTTAAAAAAGAGTTTTTTTTGAAAATAAGTTTTAATTTTAAATTCTATTTTTAATGATTAATTTGATAAATAATTTAGTTGAAAGATTAACATAATATTTTTGTAACATGAACCTAAGTGTATTTTTGAATAAAGATTTTTTGTCTTTTAAGACATAAACTACTTTACTTAATTGTTTTTATTGATATTTTTATGGGTATTAGCTAGGACATTTTATTCGTAACTTAAATACTCATATTTTTTTTTCTCAAAAAATTTCTTTAAAGAAGCTAAAATTTTTTCCATCTCTTCATTAGTTAATTTTATATTTTCTGTAATATCAAAAAAACTTTTTCCATTTTTTTGAGGTTTACCAATTATTATTTCTTTGTTTAAACCTTCTTCAACCAAAAAAATTAATTGTTCAACACTCACAAATTTTTTTAATTCTTTTGATGATGTTACTGCAAGAAAATTAGATATATCTAAAGGTAATATTGATAATCCAATTTTGAATGCTGGTTTTATTAACCAATGTACATTATGACAAATTATTCTATTCAAACAATATGGAGCTAAATAATAAAGAATATTTATCATTGAGCGTAAAGCATGAAAATCTACGTTAGTAACTGAAGCTCCAGAAAAATCGATAAACAAAGTAAAAAAACCTTAAAAAAATTTATTTTAGAACTTAATTAGGTTTAAAACTAAAAATTACCATTTGTATAAAGAGCAATTCTCACAAGTTGAAAAAATAAACAAGCTTGTAATGGTTCAATTGCATCTATCAATTTTTTTATCGGATAATATTTTCCAGCAAAACAATAAAATATTGGGTTACCATAATTATCAAACCCAGTAGAAATATTGATACCAAGTTTAAACCATTCTTTTGGAAATTCATCTCCCTTCATGAAGGATGATGCATTTGATAATATCTCAATAGCATTCAATACAATATCCAAAATATTTTTAGCGGTTTTTACTAGATATTTTCTTAAATATAAATCTGAAGTTAACTCATCAATGAATCTTTGTTTGAAATTTCTGTTATTTTTTTCGTTTTCTATTCTTTCTAATACTTTTTTCTTCAAATCATCAATTTCATCTTGAGTAACATTTTTTATTTTAAGCTCTAGGTTTTTTTGAAATTCTGTATCTGGTTCTTTCAAAGTATTATTCTTTTTAAATTCCTTGTACCTCTCAATATATTTGAGTTCGTTAGGTGATAAAAAAGTTGGTAAATTTTCTTCCTCGTTGATTAACATTTTTTTATTCAGTTAAAGAAACTTGAAAAATCTTCAATTATTTGATTATAATCAATTATAATATTTTTAGTTCTTCAAAAAGTTAAAATTTGAGTAAACTTTTAAAAAATAAAATAGTTATCTATTTTTAAACTTTTATATGCTAACTAATGGTAAAACATAGTTTTTAGAAGATTTTGTTTTGAGGGTGTTTAAAAAAAAAATTGATTTTCAATAGAATTAAATTTTTTGTGATGCAACTTAGTATTGATGTATAATTTTGAGATTATTGTTCTTTATCAAAATAATTTTTATCTTAATAAAAAAAAGCTTTTTTTTAATTTTTTTATCAACCATTAAATTAAAAAATTTTTCAAATGACTTTAAGCTTGTTAAAATCAAAAAATAAAGCAATTAAATTATGATAACACAAAATACTCAATGCTAAATAAAATTTACTCCAGAAAAACACATAATCTTAAAACTTATATTGATTTCAATACAAAAATAGTTTAATTGATCTATTTTTTGAAATAAAAAAATAATGAAAACAAAAATCTAACAGGTTGTTTGGTAGTTAACTAAATAAATTATTGTTTTTAAATGGATCATATTAAAATAAAATCTTAATTTGGCTAAACTTTCTTAATTAGTGATTTGTTTCATATTTTCTGTTTATTTAAATTTTATCTGTCAAATTAATAAACATCAACAATGAAAACTTTTTTTAATTAACTGTATTCTTCATGAACAGAAATTTAAAATCATTTTTTTCAGCTTCGATATAAAATTCATTTCAATATTTTGAAGGAAAATTGAGTTTTTTTTACATTGAAAAACCAAAATCTATTTAATATTATTACTTAAATAATTTTTTTATATGACTTTTTTGTTCATTTCATTTGAGTTATTTATTTTAAATAAATATGAAAAAATAGATAATTTATTTACAAAATATATAGTTTTTAATGATATTGAAATTAGATCTGAGTTCGTAAAAAAATCAAGACATTAAAATGAAATTCTTAGTAAAATCAATTTTTGGCTCATCTTTTTAACTTTTTTTTCAAAAATTTATTCGTAATCCAAATATTCATATTTTTTTTTCTCAAAATTTTTTTTTAGAGTAGCAATAATTTTTTCAGCTTCATCTCTAGTTATATTCATATTTTTTGCTAAATCTACAAAACTAAATCCATTTTTTGAAGGTCTGCCGATTATTATTTCTTTATTTAAACCTTCTTCAATTAAGCTAGATAACTGCTCGTTACTTATGAAATTTTTTAAATCTTTTTTCGATGTTATTGCAAGAAGATTAGTTATATCAAAAGGTAAAATTGATAATCCAATTTTGAATGCTGGTTTTAATAGCCAATGAACGTTGTGACAAATTATTCTATTTAAACAATATGGTGCATGATAGTGAATTATATTAATTAAAGAACGTAATGCATGAAAGTCTACATTACTAACTGAAGCTCCAGAAAAATCTAAAAACATTGTGAAAAAGCCTAAAAAAAAATTTTTTTAATAAATTTTAATTTTTAATTTAAACTAAAAAATTACCATTTGTAAATAAAGCTATTCTGACTAACTGAAAAATGAAAAAGTTTTGATAAGGTTCAATTGCTTCAATTAACTTTTTTATTGGGAAATGTTTTTTAGCAAAAGAATATGTAACTAAATTACCATAATTATCAAAACCAGTAGAAAAATTTAGTCCAAGTTCAAGAATTTCTTTTGGTAATTCATCTTCATTTATATAAGATACTTTCGATAACATTTCAATAGCATTCAAAATAACATCTACAATATTTTTAAATTTTTTTATAATATAGCTTCTTAAATATAAATCTGAAGTTATTTCATCAATAAACCTTTGATCAAAGTTTCTTTCATTTTTTTCTTCTTCAATTTTTTTTAAGACTTTTTCTCTTAGATTATTTATTTCATTTTGAGTTACATCTCTAATTTTAAATTCTAAGTTTTTATGAAATTCTGTATCTGGTTCTTTCAAAGTATTATTCTTTTTGAACTCCTTGTACAACTTGATATATTTGAGTTCTTTAGGTGATAAAAAAGTTGGTAAATTTTCTTCCTCGTTGATTAACATTTTTTTATTCAATAAAATCACAAAAAAAATTATAAAAAATAATCGTTTGTCAAAAAAATTTTCTTTAAAACTCTTTTTAAATTTGATGAAAAAACTTATATTTTTTTGAATATTTATATTAAAAGTAAATACTGAAAACTAAAACAAATTATTTTTTATTTAAGGTTAGCTAAACTTTAATCTTTGTAAATAGTGCTTGGAATTACTAAAAATTTGAGTTTTTTAAGGGAGTTTCGATAAACAAAAAATGATATTTTTTTATTGACTTAATTAAGTATTTTTGTTACGCAATAGAGCTTAATTTTTATATAATTAAATTAACATTAAATAATTTTGAGTAACTATTAATCACAAAATTATTTTTAATTTTTTTATCGATCAATAAACCAAATATACTCTCTGATTAATTTAAGTTCAATCAAAGCCTAATGCAAACTAGTATTTTACTTAGCAAATTAATTTTGCAAAAGATATCACAAAAATTCAAAAATAACTAAAAATACACTAAAAAACAAAAAATCTTATGATTTTGATTAAACTGGCATTTCATAAACAACTTTTGCCTAAATTTATTATTCAAAATGTTTTATCTATTTTGTTTTTCATCAAAAATAATTAAATCTTTAATAGATTTTTTTTGTTAATTGATAAATCACTAATTGAAACAAAAACATCCTTAAACTAATATTTAGATTCCCTTTTTACTAAATTAACTAGCTTTTTCGTGAAATAATTTGTATATCAAATATTATTTTTTTGAGTTAGCTTAGCTGTTTTTGAAAATAAAACCAAAAATCATTTGCCATAATTATTTCCTTGACGTGAATAAGTTTTCAATTTCACACTCAAAAATTAATTAAACTATTTTTTCAAACAGAACTAGTCACTTAATAGAAACACTTTTTTTTTAAATGCCTGATGATTTTAATAACTCAAAAACCAAATAAATTTAGAAAAGAAAATAATAAATTTGATTTTAAAAATTAATTTAAATTTTTATTCAAAATTAAAAACTAAATTAAATTTCCAAATAACTTTTGTGTCATATAAAAACAAAATCTTTTTTTCAAAAGTTAACAATTAAATTTTTTAGAAAATTAATTTAACAACCAATTATTTATTTTTACGTTCCTAAAAAATGAGATTTATAAAAAAGAGAGTATTTAGTAAAAAAAAAAAATAAATTTATGATTGCAAGTTAAATTGTTATATTCCATTAATTTGTTTTGAATATTCCTTTAAAAAAATTTTTAGAAAGCCTGGTTCAGTAAATTATTAAATTCAAATGAAAAGTACAACTTACAATTTCTGAGCTGGAAGATTTATAATATATAAAATATAAAATAATTTGTGAACTTAAAATTGCAATTGCTAATAAATTAGGTATCTAAGTTTAAAAAAGAAATTTTTAATGAAAAATTCAAAAAAAAAAAAAACTTACTTTTATAAAAGGGTCATCAATTAGAAAACCCAAGTATAACCATAAACATGAGGTAAAAAAGGACACCAAAATAAGTAACAGAGGTAAAGACTCTGAACTTTTGTTTTTTAAAACAACTCTAATTTGTGATAATGGAGATGCAAAAAATATAATGTTTATTGTTGATGCTACTAATCCAATAAATTGTTTTGGATTTTCTAAATAATCAGGTATGTTCCATAAAAAAAATAATGAAATAAAAAGGACTAAATATTGTTTTGTTATTGAATAACGATGATTGCACATTAAATAAAAAAATAAATTGTAAGTAAAAAATAAGCTTACTCCAATAAAATTTGTATTTATAATTGCGGTGTTTTCAGTTTCCAAGCCATATCTTAGCCAAAGTGAGCAACTTTATTCATAAAAAAAATTATAAATAAAAAAAGACTAATTCTTTAAAAAATTATAGATCAATTAAAAAAATTGCAGTTAAAAAGCTGAAATTAGATAGCTTAAAATCAATTGAAAAAGCATTAATTTAAAAATTAAGGTTTATGAGACAAAAATTAAAAGAAGCAAAGATTTTTAAGAAAATTTTTGATAGAAGAGTTTAAAAATATTTTGAGCAAAAATAGAACTTATTTATCTTTACTTGAATAAGCCTAGCATGAATGGCATTGGAGATATATCTTTTGTAGTTTTTTTTTTCCATATTTTGACACAAATTTCACTAAAAAAAAAATTTTCCTTAACTTTTAAAAGAAAAAAATTATTTTTAACTTACGATCCAGTAATAAAACAAATAACAGTTGCAAACGTGGTCACATTACTTAAAATTGATATATTCATTTTTAAAATTTTATTGATAATATTTTTTAATTGATAAACATTGAATAATACTAATAAATACTTATGTTGGAAATAAACTGAATATTTTTTTTCATTACGTTTTTAAAATTAGATTTTTTTATTAATTTAAATGAAGTTTTTCATAATTTAGCTTGAATTATATTTCTTTTAAAACATAATAAAACTAAGGTACTTTAAGAAGAGTTTAATCTTTTATATTTTATCATTTTTGAATAAATAATATTTGTTTTCAAAAATGAAACAAATAATGAAAACAAACGTACGTTTAAAAAATTTACGTTTCAAGTTTTGAATTTTTTTTTCCAGATGGCGCATTTTCTTAACCAAGATATCAACTTAATAAAACTTGAAATATTTTATTCATTTGATTTATGCTAAAACTTTTTTCTGTTTAAATAAAATTAAAAATTAATTAAACTTAGAAATTCTCATAATGAATTTAAATTTAATCTATTTCGAACACACAATAAAGTTAAATTGTTTTCAAAAAAATAACAATCTAATTTTTCTATTCTTTCTTCAATTTTTTTTTTGGACACTTTGAATTTTCAAACTTATCATAATTATTTATGTTCTAAAAAAATAATTTATTTATATGTGTTTTTTGTATCAAGTTAAACTTAAGACAAGCTATATAATGTATTATTGATTTGTTGATTGCCAGCTGAACAGGTGATACACTTTTCTTGCTTAGTTCATCCCAAATTTTCAATAAGAGTTTTTTGTCTGCTGCAGAGTTTTTTCTAATGCCCTGTTTTTTTTATCAAGCCTCTGGACTTCTTAATTTACCTTAGTAGTTTCTTATCTTAATTTATTGTAGGTTTTAATGAGTAATTCACTTTGCTTTTTTCTCTTTCATAAAAGAGTTTAATGCTATAGCTGTTGAGATAATATTTTCGTAAAAAATCTTAAGACCTAATTTAAATTATACCCTTTTTAGTTTCTTATAAAAATTCATGGTGTCAACTTCATTTTTTTATTGCATTTTTCAACTTTTTTAGCTCTCAGTATATTTAAATCAAGTAGATGTTCTCATTTTCAAAAGTATTAAGCGACTAAAGATTATTTGTCTATTTTATTAAGCCAGATAATTAAAATTAGGATTTTCGCATGCCTGTTTATAAAGAGAAAATTCTAGATCATATTTTGCAAAAATTTATAAAGAAGATTTGAAAATGAATAATATTGAAATAGAAGAAATTAAAAGTATTTTTAATTCTAAAATTAGATTATTTAATAAATAAAAACAAAAAAGAAGATTTATTTAAAAATCTTTCATTAAAAAAACATCAATGCAAAATTTGTAACTATTTATCAGAACTTTATTTAAACTTATTTTAAAACTTTTAATGATTGAAGTAAGTTTTAATACAGATAAAATTAAAATATCTTAAAATATAGGTTTATAGAGAAAATTCTAATTAATTCATACAGATACTTCAAGAATGTAAAACACACTTTAATAACAAAAAATATAGATCAATTTTTAAATTTTACTATATTCACAAATGATAAAATTAATATTTATTTTACAACATTACTAACTAATGTTTAACTTATTGAGTCTAAAAATAAAATTTTTGGGTTTTTAAATTGTGATTACGATTCAAATTTTAAAACAATGTTTCAAAAATGGTAAATAATTTAAAAAGATAAATGATATAATAATGCTGAGTAGCAATCAATTTACAATGTATTTTAAAGACTTTTTTTTTTTATTTATAAACAAGTCTTAGAGTAAACAAACTTAAAATATAAGTTCAAAACTTCCTTAAATTAAATTGTCGAAAACAAAAAAAAAACTTTTGTAAATTCAAAAAATAAAAATGAGGTTTTCTTAATTTAAAAAATGAAATATTTCAATAGAAAAGAATAAAAAAACTTAATTTCACAAGTCATATTTTTGAAACTATAATTTGAAAATAAAAGAAACTTTTGTCAAATAAAATGAAAACTTATTAAGAGTAAGTATAAGAAATTTTTAAAAAATTTTTTCTAGTTAACTAAAAGTTTTTTTTTTTTTTTAGTTATAGAAGATAAATTTTTTATTTAATTTAATCATTAATTTTTTATAAATTTTAAGCACATTTTATTAAAAAACTATTTGGATAATTTAAATCCATTCATGTTTTGATATTTTTTTTAAAGATGGCAGTATTAATTCAAAACTCTTACTACTATAAAAATGTAACAAAAAATTGATCTACTAATGGATATATTTTAAATCGAAATTCATAAATTAATAACAAAAAAATGGAAGGAAAACATTTTGAATCTTAAAACTTAAAAAAAAAAACTTAAAAATATTTTTTAGCAATTAGCCGTAAAATAATAATTTACTTTGTTAAAACAAATTTCAAAAAGAGAAAATAGTTTGTTCAGTATTATTTAGTTTTTAATTAATAAAAAGAATTAGTATCTATAATTATTTTATCTTTTTAAAAAATTAATCAATTATTCTTTGATTCATTTTGTAAAACAATTCAAAAAAAAGCATTAAAGTTTAAATGAAGCTTTTTTATATAAAAAAACTAACTAAACAATTGCTTTTTTAGAATTTGAGAAAATATTTTTAAAAAGTTTTCTTTCAAAGAAGAAAATACTTTATTTCTCACTCTTTAATTCTACCAAAAAAAAAACAATGAAGTTAATGTTTAAATTAAACAAGTCATTTAAATTTTTAAGCATTGATAATCTAAATTTTTTAAAAACAACAAATAGTTTAAAGTTTTAATTTTAATTTAATAAAGAAAAAATCGATATATTTTTTAGACAGTTGGACTAAAAATAAAAAAAAAAATTTTCTTTTAATCAAACGATAAATTATTTCTTTAATTAAATCTAAAAAGAAAATTTTTAAATAAATTTGACATAAAAGAATCAATTGCAAAAAAAAATTTTAAAATGATATATTTGAATGATAAAAAAAGTTAGAAAAAAAGATTTTTTCATCTCAAAAAATTATGAATACAAAATATTTTAAGCTTAAAACTATTTCGAAGATTGTCTGTCGGAAATAAAAAGCATATTAAAATAGAAAGAAAAAAACTATAATCAATTAATTAGATTTAAATTATAACATTGTAAGCGCTTCTAAAAAATTTTTTAAACAAATTTTTTAATAAAAAAAAATGAGTTTTATCTAATCTATAATATTTTTCCAAAATTTATAAAGCTGGAAACATTTTTAAGTTAGCTTTTATTAGCTTAGAATTTATTAAATTAAAGATAAGATTTATTTAAATATTTTTTATTTAAAACCTACCTGTTAAAATATTTAATTTCTTCTTTAAACAAACAAGACTTGATATGTTATTTTTATAAGTTAAATGATTTTTGTAACTAAAATTTTGCTAAAAATAAGATGTAAAAAAACTGTAAATCAATTTAAATTCCATTAGCTACTTTTTCTAAATGGTCATCAGTGAAAATAATTGAATCAATTTATAAAGTGTTTACAAAGTTTGTAACTAAAGAAAAGTTTAAAGAAATATTATTCAACTATCAAATTCTAATATGAAATAACTATTAATGAAAAATTATTTAATTTTCAATGTAAAAAAGATAAAAAAAAAAAAATTTTTATCATAAAAATAAAATTTCAGTCTCTACACAACTTTAAATATTTTCAACTTAAATAGTTTAGAACTCTTTTTTTTATAAAACAAAATCAAATTAATTTTTTTTCCTTTTTTGTTAAAATAGATAAACATGAAACTAATAAATTGATTTCCACATAACATTAAAGAAAAATTTAAAAAAAGTTTAAAAATTATTTTATCTTTTCACGATGCTTCTTCAAGTTTTTTCATATGGCAATTCTTTTTTTTTTTTTCACTATTTTAAAAATAACTTGTGAACTTGCTTTTTAGTTACTTTAAAACGTCAAATTTAAAAAAATTAAAACTGTTTGTTTAAAAATAAAACGCTACAATTTTTACATCTTTGTTTAGTCTGCAAATAAAATTTCTTTTTTTTGAACTTTAAAATTTTTATATTATTAAATTATCAATTTTTTTTTATTTTAACTTGAAATTGAAAGAAAAATTAAAACAGATTTGTGAATAAAAAAAGACCAAAAAGTAAAAATCAAGCCATTTTTTTTGTTTATTTTTTTTTTATTAAAATAATCTTAACTTCCGGTGTTCATCTCAAACTCACATTTTATTTTAATTTAGTTACATGGCTTCAAATATTCTTTTAAAGATTTTTTTGTAAAATTTAAATTTTCTTTATAAATAAAAATTTCTTTTATACAATTTATAATTTATTTAAAACATCCAATTTTAAAAATCCCTGTAGTAAAAAAAAAAAGTTGAGGTAAAATCCGGAAGTGACATAAAAATTTAAATATTTACAAATTCAACTTTGATTAATCAAAGTTAAACATTTATAACAATAATAATTTAGGATTTTAAACAAAAAACTTAACAAAAAGCAACTTGTTTTATCTAAATAAAATCAGTTTTGGAAATCATTGTCCATGTTTTTAGTTAATAATTGTAGTTGTATTGTCTGAGGACAATGAGCTCTAATTTGTGGTTCATTTACTATATTTACTGGTGTAGAAGTAATAGTGTTATTTGTATTTAAAAGAGTTACATTTATATTAGACATTGGTTCTTGAAAACAGCTATTCATTAAAGATTTCGATGTAGAATTATTCTTATTGAAAGGCGTACAAAAATTATGACTTTGAAACACATTATATAATTCAGAATTACAACCTATTGCATTAAATCCTTGTAGTATATTTGTATTGGAAGAACTTTCTAATACTGCTAGCATAGGTGTTTGATTTAAAATTTTATAATCACAATTACTTAAATTATTATCATTAAACAAATCCTGCTTTTTCGATTGTTCGTTACAGGAATTAAAACCAAATTCTTTGTTATTTATTGAGCTTAAAGCTATTATTTGAGCAAGATTATCTGAAGATGAAGATTGTAAATTGACTTTAACTTGATCAATTTCATGACTTGTGTTTATATTTTCTGAATCGAAATTGTCTGTCGTTAAAAGATTGCAAATCGGCCTTGCTACTAAATGAGACAAAGGCGAACAATTTTGTCCATTATTCAAGTGATCTGCAAAGTAAGAATTTTCATCTTTTATTAAATTTATTTCTTGAAATTCTGGACAATTACAATAAGGAGTTTGATCACTTAGACATTTTTCATTTAACTTGATCTGATTTTCTTCAGAAATATCATCTATACTTTTAGCAAAACTTATTGTGTTTGGTGTCAAACAAATATTAGAGTCTAAAATTTGATTATCACCAGAATTCAAAGGTAAACTATTAAGTTTTTTTTTAGAAATGACTTCTTTATTTTTTGAAGTTTCATTTCGCTTCAAAATTTTTCGTTTTTGAATGCATTTATAGCCTAAAAAAAGCACAAAAACATTTACAAAAAGCATCAATAAACCGGCTGAAAAAATTGCAATCATTGCGTTTGTATAGATTAATGTTTTTTTTCCACTGTCAAAACTACTAATGCTGAAAAAAGAATTTGATAGACTTTTTTTGTGCTCATTTGTTTGATTTTTCAGTTCTATTCTAGATGAGAAACTATTTTCTCTATTACGAATTAAATTCCCTGTAAAACTAGTTGATTTCTCAAATTTTTTTTTCATATCGTTTGAGTCGTTTATTGGTGTTTCACTAATTAGTGTATTTAAAGAGCCTCCTCCTGGATCTGGAGATTCTATTGCAACATTATTGACTTGACTAGAATTTACTGTTTTTTGAATATAAGAAAATTTTAAATCTTCTTTACTCTTTTGTTTAATTAACTGGTTATAATTTTTTATTTTCAAATCTAAATGCGCTATTAATTTAGATAAAAAAGAAGATACAAAAATAGTTTTATCTTCAAAACTTGTGTTATTTATCGTTTGTAATTTATCAATGAGTTGTTTTTCTAAATCAAAAAGAGTTGAAGCATTTAGGTTTTTATTTGTCTCTAAAAGTTCTAATAACTTTGAAATTTTTTCTAAAAAACTATTTTTTGTATTTGATGACATTATTTTCCATTGATTATCTAAAAAGAAAAAAATAAGAGTTAATTCAATATTAATTGAAATTTTTAATATATAATTAAGTTTTAAACATGTGTGTTTCAAAAATAAAATTAAGTTAATGAATTTTTTTAACAAAGAACAAACTTTTGTTTTTAAAAACAACATGTCAATAAAGCCAACAGTCTTAAATTAATGATTTTAATATAATGATAAGTGATTTATCTAAAAAAAGCTTAATTAAAAATCGAACTTTTTTGCAATAAATTTTAAGCTAATCAAAACAAGTTTTTTTATATTTTCACTTTTACTTTAATTTAATTAGCTATGATAGGTTAAATTAAAATTATATTAGAATTCTTTTTTAGTTTTGTGTAATTAGGTTAAATTAATACGAATTGTATTTCTGTAAGATAATTTAATTAATTTACCGTTTTCTTAAGAATTAAAGCTTTTTTTACTTATTTCTTTAGATATTATTTTTTATAATTTTTGTAAAAATTTCAGGTATTAGATTAAATTTTTAAAAAAAAACTTATGTTTTATTTATGACTAGTGTTATGAAATAGTAATAAAAAAAAGAATATTTACCTAGTAGAAGAAACTTTTTAGAATTCAAATTATATTTTGGCCAAGTAAAATGCTCTTGTCTTTGTTTCTTGTTTAACAAAGTTGTAGGGTTACCAGTTTTAACAAAACTATAAACTGATGCAATCATAAGCTCAGTTTGTTTAATTTGATATAAATTTGTTTGATTAGTGCGAAATCTACCTAAACCATCAGTCACATTAAAATAATAACCAGCTAATGAGGAACCAAATAAAGAAGACAATTCTTCATCTTCAATATTATTTTTCTTAAATTAAAAAAAAAAAGAAATTTTATTCGTTTTTTATTGAAAACTATACATTTTTTAAAGCATGCTTAAATTAATCCTAAAATTATTCAAGCTTTTAAATAAGCTTTAATTAAAATAATGATGAATTCAAATTTAATCATTAGGTTTTAAAATAAATTATTCAATATTTTTTACCCTATGTTTAATTAATCATCATTATAGAGACTAAATTTAATAGTTAATTAAATTAAAAATGTATTGAAGAAAAAAATGATTGATAATCAAACTGATCAATTCAAAGTTTAAAAACATTAATACGAAAAACTTAAAAATTTACAAGTTTATTTAAAAGGCTATTGATCTTGAATTATGAATCAGCAGCTGCTTTTATTCAAGTATTTTGTATACTTAGAATTAATTCAATTTTTTTTCTGAATCTTAATTAGGTAGTAAAAAATCTGATAAAGTTCTATTTTTTGTAATTCAAAGTCTAGTTTTTCCAATAACAAAAAATTTTTAGTTCGACAATTTTTTTTTTATTTTTCACATCAACTATTTGACTTTAGAAAACTATACTGAAATAAAAAAGAAATTTGATTTTGAATGAAATTAATTGTTTGAAGAAAAAATAAGTCATAATTTTACAAATTAAATTCTATTAACTGAAAATTTTCTTTTAAAATTAAAATTTTCATCCAGTTTTAATAGAAAAATTTTCAGTTTTAAAAAAAAATTAAGTTTGAGATTTGTTGATCAAAACGTGTTCTGACTATATTTTAAACTTTTTATTTTAATAAAAACTAAAACTTTTCAATTTAAAACTTAATGTTGGTTTTAAAAGGTTAAAAATTTTATATTGTTTTGCTCTACTTAATAAGAATTGATTTTGAAGACAATGATTTATAATTAAAAACCATGTGTTAGTATTTTTAATGATTTAAAAATATTAAACTTAGCACGTAATTTAAATCAAGGAATTATAAGGTTTTAAGCAGTGTGTAAATAGTTAAAAAAAACATTTGTACAAATCAAAAAGATTCATAAAAAAATTATCTTTACTAATATAAAAATTATTATTAAATGCTTTCACCATAATCGTATTTAATTTATTCAAACTTATAAGAAAATAAAACTAAAAATACCTGTTCAGAAGACAAAATAAAAGTGTATATTGAATCATAAAATTGAGTATTAGCTGCATTAAAGACTGGAACTATAATCTAAAAAAAAGATAAACCATTAGATTGAATATTAAAAGACTTTTATTAACTCACTAAAACATCTAATAGCAAAGAATAAAAAATGTTTGATAATTCATCTTGTTTTTTAAAAATCCAACTACTTGAATTATTAATTAGGTTGATTTTATTGGCTGAATTTCGTAGAAATAATTTATCAATATAATTAAGATTTTTAATAGAATTATTTTTGACTAAATTGTTTACAAAACTAAAAAAATCTTTCATAAAAAAATTTAAGTAGTAAAGTCCTTCTGATTCCGGAAGTTTACTTAATGTTTCAAAAAAATTTGTTAATCCTAACTTTAATTTTGGTCTGTTTGAAGAGAAACCTAAAAGTAAATTATGATCATTTTTTATTGAATTTGATATTAAACTTTTTCTTAAACTTGTATTTAAAAATAAATCTGTAAATGAATTAGAATCACTTTTTATCAAAAAAGAATCAATTGTAGGACCAAACAAAGAGTAAAAAGGTGAAAAATAGCTGTTTGTTAAACGCGTTGAAGCAGTTTTAAGCTGTTCTGTTGTACGAGAACGAAGGCACTTAAATATTTGTTCATCTGATTCTGTGAAATGATTACTAAGATTTAAATTTAGACTTAATTTAGAATGAAACAAATCATGAGTTTCAGAAGATTTAAAATTTATTTGTTGTTTTGCAAAACTATCTTTTTCTGTAATACATTCAAGTTTACTTGCTAATGCTCTAGTATAAAATTCAGGTTGTTCTGCTAATGCCCAATTACTTAAAGCAGAACCCGAAAACAATATAGAACGTTGAAATAAACCTAAAGAAAAAAAAGTTTTGTCAAAAAATTTTATCAAAAAGAAAGTTTTTTTTTTTAAAAAGAAACTAATTTAATAATAAATTATTGTTGGTGAAAATTAAATTTTTTCATAAAAATTAAAATAAAACCTTTGCTTAGCGATGATTTTTTTAAAAATTGTACTAAAGCTGCTCCTCTTTGATGTCCAACTAAAGTAATATTATGTGTTGAGCCGCCAAAATTTTCTATATTGTCTTGAATCCAGTGTAAAGAAGCTAAAACATCTAAAATTCCATGATTAGTTCTAACAGAACCTTCAATTAAACTAGGCATAAATCCAAAAACACCTAGACGATAATTTAAAGTTACGACAATCATATTTTTTATACCAGCTAAAAAACTACCATCATAAGCGTTTCCTGAACCCCAGTCATATGATTCACCATGGACAAAAACTAAAACAGGAAACTTTTCTTTGTTATTTTCTAAAAAAAAAAAAGAAGAAAATAAGTCAAAATTATTTTAAAATTTAAAAAAAATAGTTTCAAAGAAAACTTATTACAATTATCTTATATTATTTTAAAACATTGATAATAAATTATCTTTTCAACAATCTTAAAATTTGAAGTATTTTTAAATAAAATTTTCATCAATTTAAATTTCTCTTATTTGAATGTATAATTTTAAATTTTCTTTTTATATTTAAAATCTTTTTTTAATGTGTTCATTTAAAATATCAACTAAAATTTATTATTATTTATTTTTAAGAATGACCAACAAAAAATGAACTTTGACGTAAAAAATTATCTATTTTTAAGAGAATAATAAAATCTGATTATTAACTTTTTTATGATTTTTACTTATTAAATAAATAGATGTTCAAATTATACAAAAAGAAAAAACTTAATTCATTTGAAAATTAGCTGTATTTTAAAATTAAAAGAAGAAAAAATTTGAATAAATTTAAACAAAATTAAAAATTCAATTAAATTTCTTCTTTTTCAAAAATTATTCTTTTAGTATTCTAAAATTGAGTTAAAAAGAGAAACATATTGTTTTAATAATCATGAAAAATCTTAAATTTTTTTTTATAACTTTTGATAAAATCTGAACATGAAAAAAATAAATAAGATAATCTTTATGTAATAAATCTAATCAACAAATAAAAATTTTGGTTTCAATAAAATTGACAATTGTAAAAAATTAGAGATCATTAAGTTGAATTGAACGACTGAAAAATAAAAAAAAATTTTCAACAATAGTTTTTGAAAAGTGATGTAATTGAAATTCAATTTTTTTCCAATTTTATTTAACAAAAGATTATATTTGTTAATTAATTAATCTTTCAAAGACAAACTTTTTTTTTAAAAACAAATTTATTTTTTCAAAATTTTTTGTTAAAACCAACTTTATATATGTTATAGTTTTTTTTTACTTTAGCCAGAGTTAAACCTAAATGTCACTAATTTTCTAATTTTATTTTTAAAAAAAAAGGATTATTAAAGTTAAAATAAATTATTTCAACTGTTTTTTTTCAAATGAAAAAGATTTACTTTTGTTTAAAGGTTGTTTTAACATTAAGTTTTAATTTTTTTTTGTAAAATTTAATTTTAAAGTTTACTTTATTTTTGTTATTTATGTTTTAGCTCATAATCTACATATTATTTTTTTAATTTATGGTTATGAACTCTGACAATAATTAAATTCAAAAACTAATTTATTTACTTAGGTTTTTAAAAATTTATAAGATCAATAAAAAAATAACTTGATAAAAAAAGTAATTTTATAGTTCTTAAATTTACAGGTTTTTTTTGATAAAAGTGGTAAATTTTGAAAAAAAAATTTCATTAAAAATGATCAAAATTTTTAATTACTAGTTATACTTAAAATAATTTATTTACTAAAAACTAAAAAAAACATTTTTTCGGAAAAAATAATTTTTTCAAAGTTTGTTTTTCTTTAATTACTATTTAAAATTTGAAAAATTTAAAGTTTAATTAAAAACAAATAAGCCTGAGGGAAATTGGTCATGTTTTTTTTCTGATATTATTTATTTAAATTAGATCAATTGATTAAATATAAACTTAAACTATATATTTATCATAATTTTTTTTTTTTTGGTAAAAACATTTTACCTTCTAGCTTAAAAATTAAAACGAAAAAAAGTTAAAATTGCTAAATTTTTGTATAATCTGTTTCACAATGAGAATAATGGTTTTATTAGTTTTAATAAAAAAACAGTCAAACTAATTTAAATTTTAAATCAAAACTTACAAAACACTATTTTATTTTTTAAATGACCGAAAAAAAGATTTTTTTTCAGTTGACAGTCGATTTCAAGTGGTTTGTATTTAAAAAAGTTTAAGCTTAAAGAAAATAAATAAAGATGTAAAATAAATAGATAAAAAATTATATTTTACAACTTTACAAATATTTCACTATTCATTTCTTAAACTTGTCACAAGCGACTGTTTTTATCTTTTCGCACGGAAGAAACAAAGTTTACAAAAAGCGTCAATTTTGACTTTATTTTAACTAAACAAACAACCGGAAATCAATTTGCAATAAACATCGGCTCAAACTCATTTGCATTAATCAAAATAATCGCAAGACAACTAGGCAATTTTTACTTTGATTTTATAATATACATAAAATTTAAATGAAAAATTACATAAATTTATTTTAAGAACTAATGAGATAAAAATAAAAGTAATTTTTATAAACTAAAAAATTTTAAAGAAAAATTTAATACAAAAAAAATTTAAATTTAAAAATTTTAAAAAAATTGAGCACAAGTGTTCGATTCGGCGTGTCTAGAATCAACAAATTTTAAACTAAGTGAACTTTTCAAAAAACTACTTGACTGTTAAAAAAAGTTTGATTTTAAAAAACAATAAAATCCTAATTGATTTTCAATTTGTATAATAATTTTGTTTTCAAAGAATATATGTTTATGAAAAGATACATGCTATCAGAGAATAAAATTAATTTTTTTTTAATTAAAAAACATCAAGATATCATTTTATAAAATATAAGATATAAACAATTAAATTGTTTTTGGTGAAAAAAATATTTTTTTTATAAGTTTACAGGTGTGTTGTCAAAATGTCATTCCAAATAATTTTGAATTTTTATTTCTTTTTTTTGAAATTTAAAATTTTTTTATATTTTTATCAAAATCAGAAATCATTTGATTGACCTAAGATAGAAATAATTTGATTTTTTATTTCAAAATTTTTTTTGTCAAAAATCATTTAAAAATTTAATGCTAATCTATCAATTACAAATATCAAAATAAAAGAAAGAAAAAAAAACAAAGGTTGACCAGTTTTTTAGTTTAAATAAGAACTTTCGTAAAAAATAAAGAAAAAAATGTCTTTTTTATAGTCTAAAATTTTCAATCTATAAAAAAACAAAAGTTAATTAAAAATGTAAGTTTTGAAAAATCTTTAAAAGTTATTTATTACAAAATTTAAAGCTTTAAATTGAATTCTTTATACTTGAGAATTAAAATTTAGGTAAATTAAAAAGGTATAAATTTAAACATAAAATCTTGAATAGTAATAGAATTTATAAAACAATAAGCTGAACTATGTGAATTTGATAATCAAAAGTCACCTAGACGACGTAATTAATCATTTTTGAAAAAAAAGTAAAATTCTTGGTGAAAAGTTTTTTTTGAGTTATGTAAAGAATAAAGGAAAATTTTTTTTTTCATTTTCTAATGTTAACGTGAATGAACATCGTTTTAAAGTTTATAAAAATATGTTTAACTTTAAAGCTATAATTAGAATTGAATTTATTTTTTTGAGAACTAAGTTTTACACGAAAAAAAGTATTTTTGTCCAATTTAGAAAATAATGAAAAATTCATTATTAAATAAATTATGATTATTTTTATAAGATTGATTAATAATTTTAAAACAAATAAAAAAAACTTGATTCAAGTTTTTTAAATCTTCATTTTAAATAGCATAAAAACTAAAACAATAAGATTTTTTTTATAAAAAGATTTTCAAAGAGCTTGAATTTTGAAAAATAAAACTACAAAGTATCAAATTAAAAAATCTGAAAAAAAAATTTAAATTACGAAATAGTATTAATTAGTAGTATTAAGAACTTTTAAAATCTGTTATTTAGAAAATTTTTTTTTCATTTAGGAGTTTATCTAACAATATTGATCTTAATTTAAAATTCTAAAAGGTTACTAAATTTATTTAAGTAATTAGAATAAAAAAAAATAACTAAACAAAAAAGCAATTCAAAAAAAATAATTCTTTCAATTAACAAATAAACAAAAAGAAAAAAATAAAAGAACATTATTTAAAATTCTAGCTGAAACAAAAAATCAATGTAAAACAAAATAAACAAACGAAAAAAACAGCTGATGCAATCCGTTATAATTTTTTTTTTCAATTAATTTTATTTTTGATAGAAAAATTTTCATTAAAATTTAACATCAAATTTTTTAATATCAAATATTTAGCCAATTAAATTTATTTAAAATATTTGTCAATTATATTATGACAGATTATTTATCTCAATTAGCTATTTATTTGTTTCAAAAAGGTAAAATCGATTAAATGTCAAATTTCAAAAAAAAAACTACAAAATGAATTTGAAAAGGAAATGAAAATTAAAACAAATTTCTTGATGACATAAAAAAACTCACTTGAGATAAAGTAAAAAAAAGTAAAAAAAAAAACTGAAAAATACTTAAATTGAATATTTATATCAAAACAAGTGATATTTTAAATTAACTAAAATTTTTTTTTCAAATTTATAAAAACTATTTGACAAAATAAAATTAAAAAACTATAATATATAAAAAAATCTTAAAAAAAAGTGTAAGCAACTTTCAATAAATTTTTAAGTTAAATAAATTTGTTAAGAAAATTCTGATAAATTTCAAAGAAATCTGAAAAAGTTCTGAAAATATTTTTAGGTACAAATTATTAAAGGTTTCAATAAAATTTTAATAAAATAAGAAAAATTCTAAGTAAAAAGAAGAAAAATCTGAATAAAAAAAATACCTAAAAATATTTTCTCAAAATATAGATGAAAAAAAAACATACAAAAAGTTTAAAAATAATTAGAATTTTTTGAAACAAGCTCAAAAGCTTAATCTTTTTTAAAGTTAAAGTGAAAAAAAAAAGTTCATTTTAAATGCTTTTGTTTTGTGTTATCAAATTTTGTGAATGCATTTATTATTTTAAGAATGAAAACCCTAAAAATTTTTAAAGAGTTAAAATAAATTTATTGTAAATCTTGGAATATTTTTTTAAAATATTATCTTTAAAACATAAGCTATTTTATTTGAGTTTTTTAATTTTAAAATTCAATCTAACAAAGTTAAAATAAATAAACTTAAAAAATAACTTGTGTTAAATTCCTTATATAAGCTAAATGAAATTATGAAAATAAAGATTTTGAAATGAATTTATATGAATGTTCAAATAAAATTTCAGCTAAATGCTTTTCAAAAGGCTTAGCTTAAAATTTTTATCTAAAAAATAAAAAATTGTGAAATAAAAAAGGTTGATTTTATCTATGATTTTAAAGCTGTCTTTTCAAACTATTTTCATATTAAAACTAATAAAACATAAAGCTATCAAGAAGATTCTATTTTAAAAAAAAACTACAATCATCATTTTTAGTCGTATTAAATGTATTAATATTATTATTTCTAATTATAAAAATCTAATGTTAATACATTTTAAGGTACTATTTCCTGTTTTTCTTTTAAAAAATAATAAAATTTAATATTTATCAGATTTTAAAAAAGTTTCAGATTTAAATTTAATTTTTATGATAAAAAAAAAGTTAAAAAAAGATTTGCCTTAAAATTAATTCTTTGAGAAATCAAATTTTTATTCTCTTATAAACTTCATTAGTTGATCAAGAATGAAAAAACTCGACCTATGTAAATTGAATAATAAAACAATCATCATTAGTGGTACTCAAATGGTTTTTTGAGTATCTTAGCTATTGTAAAAAAATTTTTAATAAAAACAGTCTATTGAAGTCTATTACTAGTATTGTTTAAATCGATAATAATCATTAAAAATTTTTTGGTGATGAAAATAATAATCAAAAAAAATGATTAACATTTACTTTTTCTATCAATTTTTGTTATACTATTTTACAAATGATACTCATTTACTTTAAGCAAGAGCTAAAGTACTTAGATACAAAAAAATTAATTGAAATCTTAATTTTTTTTTCTTTTAAATGACACAATGTTGCAAAAATTAGGTTTAGCTTAATTTTAATAAATATAAACATTATTTTTAGAAAAAAAAGTTTTTGTTACTAGAAATTGATCTAATAAATTTAAAATGTTTAACATAAACTATTAAAACAAAAACTCTTATGTTTTAAATTGAATGAAGCTCAATCATTAATTAAAAGTTTTTCTTTAGAGCTTTAATAAAAAATTCTAATAAAAAAATTAGAGAAAGTTTTTTTTATATGATACCAGTATATACCTGGTTATTTTGAATAACATATTCTAATCAAAGATATTTTATTTACTAAAAAAAAATTTATTAATCGTATCGCTTAAAAAAACTGAATAGAAATTTTTTTCGTTATAAAAAAACATTTTGTGGAAATTAATCAAAATGTATATCTGCAGGAACTTTTAAAAAAAAATTTTAAATTTTGTTATTTGAAAACTAAAAATAAAAAAAAAAAAGATACTTAGAAACTAAATCCTTTTGAAAAAAAAATAATTTTTAAGTAAAAAAAACTTTTTAAAAAGTTCTATAAAAGTTAAAATTTTTTTCTAGAAAAATTTTTATAAAACTCTAAAACTTTTAATGTGTTTAATTTTTTTTAATTATAAAAAATAACTTTAAACTTACGAGTATATGGAACATAAAGATTTAAATATAAACAGTCTTCATCTTGATTAAGTAAATAAGGTTTGAAAGGAAGTAGGTAAGACGAATGAGGTTTTAGTAAATTTGAAATATATTCTCTTTCAGAGTTGTTCTTTTTATGAATTTTATTTTTCAAGTTTTGATCAAAAGATGGGCTATTAAGAATATATTTCGTTTCATTGATATTATTGAATGACAAAAAAGATTCATTTGAGTGTTTTTTATTTTTTATAAATTTTAATAAATCAGAAGTATTTCTTTTTAAGCTTGAAAAATAAATATCTTGTTTTTTAAAAAAATCATCATTTTTATTCATGTCTTTAATTTCAAAAGGCAATATATCACTAGAGGCTACTTCAGCTGTATTTTGCATACAAACTGATAAAAAACGATTAGCGAGTTTAGTACCACGCCATCTGCTTTGGGTTACTGGGGGTAAAAATCGCAGATTAGCAATAGGAGGTTGAGCAAAAGGCACAGATCTAAATATTTCGACACTGAACTTATTTGGTAATTCTAAAATAGATGAAGACAAATCAGGATTTACAGATTGCTTAGTATAGTGTCTTAAGACTCCTCTTAATACACCATATTTTGTTTTAACACTACGTGGAGATAATGGTTCACCATTTAAAATGAGTAATTTGAAAAAAAATATTTGAACACAAAAATAAAAAATGAACATTGCGGAAGATAATACTAAACTTTTTTATTTCTAATCTTTATCATTTTCACCAAATCGTTTTGCTACTATTTTTAAAAAAAAATTTATTTTTTTCATTAATGAGCCAATCTTAGACTTTTAGCAATGTTATTGAGTACATAATTAAAAATAAATATTCTCTTCTTAGAATCCTTGGCTTTTATAAAATTTTCTGCTATAAAAATCTGTTTTTTATTTTAAGGAACTTGATTTTTATAGAAATCTATTGCTAAAATCTTTAACATTTTATACAAAAATTATTTTTTTCTATTTGAAAAGATTTTTTTCTATTTAATTTTAAGTGTTTCTATTCATTTTGAATTTAGAGAAAAAATTTAAAGTATTATATGAAGATTTTTAATTTTTCTAAAACCATTTAGAACTTATTATTTTTTTCTTGAGATAGCTTCATAATTTAAAAAGTTTAAAAACATCACAACACAATTATAAAGTATAAGAAATAGTTTAAAACAAAAAATTTCTTAAAAAAAAAAGATTAAATAACATAGAGTCACCCTCATAACCAGCTTCAAATAGTTAACTGCCTTCTTTTTCTAAAATTACATTTTCTTTTTTTCAAAATTTTAACATTGAATGTAAGGTGGCGCTTTAGTCAGTCAATAAAAAAAAATGTTGAAGTTTACTAAATTTTGAATTAAAAAAAGATGCAGACAATAATTCCAATTAAAACTTAGTTGACACTTTCATCATACATTTGACCCATTAGACTAAAGAGAAAACGTGACTATCATTTTATTTAAGTTATTTTTTAATTTAGACATAAAACAAGATTTCATTCGAAGCATCAAATTTTAAAAAGAAAAAAAATAATTTTAAGACAAAAATTTATGAAATAAAATACAAATTAAATAAGCTTACTTAAAACTATAACTGCAAAGATACAAACTAAAAAGAAACTTGACGGTTGATCAAAATAAATTTTAAATTAGCTAGGAACCGATTAATTGAAAATTTTGAATAAGCTTTTCATTTATATCAAAGCAGCATAGATAGATAACCAGTAAAAAAAAATTTTTTTTTTGTTAAACTGGCATTTAGAGAATAATCTTGACTAGAACTTTGTTGGCTAAATCAGATGAACTACTCTAGAGATTTTGAATATATTTACATCGAACGTACTTGCTTTTAGTTCTCTTGTGCTTTATAAGAAAAAATGAAAAAAAGACCGGAAAAGAAATAAGACGACATAGTTAACATTTTAAATAAGACCCTGATGGCTAAAATTAGTTCAAAAAATTTCTTCTTAACATCATAAACTCAAAATTGATTGCTATTCATCAGATTTTTCTATCAATTGAAAACAACAAACCAAAAGAAAATTGATCTGTTGTTTAATATTGAATTACAAAATAATTGTATATTTAAATAATACAAGTTTCACCTCTTTTTATTTAGAAACAATGATACATAAACTTACATTTTTTTATAACTTTTTTTACACTTTTAGCAATTTCACAATTGAGTTAGCTAACATAAAATCATTTATTGGCTTATTTACTTTAAAACTAACAAGATCAAATGCAGTTTTTTTAACTTTAAATATTCTTGTTTAACTTTTATTTGTTTTTTTTGAAAATAGTTAGTGATACAATTTAAGTTATCAAAAACTTTTTATGCAAATCTGATTAATTTTTCACAATATTAATTTTCTTTCTTTTTCTAAAATTTATTTCGTTCAATTACTTTTTAAAATTATTAATACTTAGCACTTTTATAAATTATAATAAAGTACAAAGTTTATGAAATTTAAAATAGTTGAACTTTAACGCATAAATTGCGTGAGGCAAGATAAGTTTTGGTAGTTGAGAAATGATGCAAAAGTTCTATAGAAGGTAACTAAAATACATTTAAGGTCAGTATTAACTCAATTTTGATAAGTTGCTGTGTTCAAAAAAAAATAAATTGGTAAAAAAAAAAATCCTTTTAAGTTTACTGATGACATTTAAAGCATGGATGTCTTTCATAAAAAAACAAAGTTCATTTTTTGAATATGAAAACCAAAAGGGAATTTTTTCTATATTCAATTAATAAAACTAAAGAAATTAATTTTTTATCAAAAGTATTAATTGAAATTTTCCTATTAATCACTAGGCTTTCAATCTAAACAAAACATAATTTGAATCAGTTTAAAAAAAGATGAGCTTAAATTTTTTTTTTGTAATGAAAATTAATTATAAGAATTTTATTAAAATCGTGTCGTAAAAACTTTAATTTCCTGTTTACTTAAATGAAAATTTTTTTTTAAAATAAAAAAATCAATATTTGGATATTAATGTAATTAGAATCATTTTATATCCTTATTGTTCTTTAATTTAGCTTTTTAAACTTTTTTTTTAATATTGAAATCTTGAATAAGACAAGAATTTATTCTCAGTGATTTTGAAAATGTAGTGTCTATTAAAAGTTCAAATTTTTAACCGGAAGTGTATTAAAATTTTTTTTTTAAAACAACGTAAAAATCTATTATCATCTATCAAAAAAAATTCACGCTTTTTTTTGATTAAAACTGGCATGATTAATTTGAATAAAGCTTTAATTTTATTTGGCAAACAGGGCAAAAACTCATGATATTTATTAAAAATTCTATAAAAAAAATAAGAAGATTCTGTAACTGAAAATTTTAAAATGAAGAACTGTCAAGGTTTAATAAATCCAACAAGTCAAGTGATAGACACTTTTTTTTTCTTCTTTAAATAAGTTTCAATCAAAAAATTTTTTTTTAAACCAGCCAACTAATTAAAAAGTCATTAGTTATCTTTTTTTTATAATAAACAAAAAAAAAACTCCAATAGTCAAACATTGAATAAAAAATAATTAAAACTATTTGCTGAAGCTTAAATTCTTTTTGACAAAATATTTGGTTTTTATAGCGTATGTAAAATTTTACCAATTAACTCTTATTAAAATTCATCTTGAAGTTCAAATAATTACGAAAAATGACAAAAAGTAGTTGCTTTATTATTTTTAAACTTAATTCAAAAGTGAAGAAATTTCATAATTTAACTTTAGAAAAGAATTAATTAGTTTTTCATATTTTTTTCAAAAAAAACAATAAAAAAGGTGAAAAATAGTTTTTAATGTCTTCAAGTTTCCTTTTAAAATGAAATTTTAAATTAAATTTTAATTTAACATAACTATTCACAAATTCATTTATCATTTCTTTTATTTAAACTTAAAAAAAAAGTTTTTTTAGTTTTATAGCTAATTAGTTTTTGAATAATTATTTTTTAACTCATTTTCTAACTTCCTATGACTTACAAGTAGTTCAAGCTTAAAGAAAACACCAGATTGACTTAATGGTGGTCAGTAAAAAAAAAATTGATGATAAAATAAGATCAATAGAAAACTACATTCAATTATCAATAATTCTTTATATGTTTCTGTTCAAATTAATATCTTGAGGCTTTTAGAATTTAACCAAAAAAAAAAAAAAGAAAAGATAAGCATCTGGTTATACTATGAAAAACATTATAAAAAATAAATAAACAGCCTCCAGTAAATTTTTTTTTAATTTGATTTTAACAAGTTGAAAAGTTATTTTATCCACTTAACAAGTTTTTTTAACGAAATAAATTTTTTATAAAATATTTTTATCTTAAAAAAATTAATTTTCATTTAGATAACGCTTTTCAAACAGAATAATTAATTTTTGATCTATAGATTAATTTAAAGCTTTTTGATAAAAATTTTTGTTTAATGAATCACAATTAAGATGCTTAAAACTAATCAAATTGATTTTTTAAAAACATATGACATATTTGATAAAATCTTTTACCCTTATTTTTTGATTTTTAAAATATAAAGAATTAAAAATATTAAAAATCAATTTAAACTATTTCCGGTTTTATCTAATTATATGAAACTGCGCAATCAGCTAACTTTTTTTTTTAATTTTTTTAAATATTAACACTGTAAAAAAAATAATGTTGAAATATCATTTTACAAGAAAAAAATAATGAAGAATTCTATTAAAACAAGTAAATTTTCTACAAGATGAAACAAAAAAACTATGTTTTTGTTTATTGATTGCGGATACTAAATTCTATAAAAAAAATTTTTAGAAAAATTAAAAAAAAAGGGATCAATTTAGAAAGTAGGTTTCTTTGCAAGATTAAAACTTTTTTTTGAATTCAAAAAAAATTTATATCAAGAAAAACATTCAACAAACCAATGTTTCTTTCAATTTTTTTTTGTTTTCTTCAACATTTGATGGCATTGTTAAAATTTGAAAAAAAGAAAAACATTTTTTTTGTTAATAAATTTGAAAAAAAATGAGTTTAAAATTTCATAGTAAACCTCAAAAAAAAAAATAAATTTCGAATTTTTAAAGATAGCTATTGACTAAGTTAAAAGTGGTTATTTTAAAGTTGCCAATCTTTTTATTCGCTTAAAATTTGAAATAATTTTAAAACCAAAATAATTTTAAGTTGAAATAATTTTAAGTTGAAATACTTTTAAGTTGATATAATTTTAAGTTAATATAATTTTTAGTTGATATAATTTTTAGTTGAAATAGTTTTAGGCTGGTGAAACTTTGAGTTGAAATAATTTTTTTTCTAAATAAGTTGCTTAATCAAAAGATTTTTTTAAGACTCAATTTTATAATTCAAATAATTAAAATTTAAAAAAAAAATTTAACTGATTTCAGAAATTAAAAGAAAAAAATTTTAGTTTACTTAGATCTAAAGGGAATTAAAATAAAATTATAAAAAAAAGATAAAAAAAAAATTAAATTAAATTTTGAATAGTCGACAGTTTGAACAAATGAGTTGCATATGCTAATAATTGGCAGCTGATAATAAGATAATTTATCCCTATATAAGTTTTGACTTTTCCTTAAAATTGTAAATAAATGTTTTAAATTTATAGTCAATTCCCAATTATTAACGCAATTAAATGATACATTTTGACTTTAAGTATAAATGAAATAAATCAAGTAAAACTAGTTATCTTTATTTCAAATCTTTAAAGACTTTAAGAAAAAAAAAACAAAGTTTTATTTATTTTTTTTATATAAAAAAAAAACTATTTCCGCTTTGAACAATATTAAATATTTAAAACAATGATTTTATATCATTTATAAAAAAAATTAGCTATTTCAAATGTGTTTTTTAATATTTTTTAAAATAAAATTATTGTTTTCACGAATTAGTTGGTTGGAAATATTTTTTTACTAATTGTAGCCAGGGATTTTGACCAATTTTTTTTCGCAAAATTTAATTTTTTTGTTGTATAACTGAGAACTTTAATTTCAATATAGTTTTTTAAAAAAAAACTAATAAAAATTATTTGAATGATTTGTTATAAGAATTCAATTTTCAACAAAACTATAAAAGTTCTTTTTTATTAAAAAAAACTAGATCAAATCAAAGTGTTTTTGAATAAACTTTTTGAATAAAGGTTAGTTATTGAATTGATTATTAGTTAGTGAATTGTTTACAAAATAAGAAATTGAATTGATAACTGAATTGGTAAATTAGATAGTAAATGAAATAATAAATAAAAAAGTAACTAAAAAAGTAACTAAAAAAGTAACTAAAATAAAATAGTGATTGAGTTTGTAAATGTAATTGTAAATGAATTTCGGTTGAATTGTTTAAAAAAATAAATAAAGAAATAGTAGCTGAATAGATAAATGAGTTGGTATCTATATTTATGACTGAATAAGTATCTCAATTGATAGTTGAATTAATAACTAAATAAATAAAATATAAGTTTCTTATATTTTACAATTTTAAATAATGTAACTTCAAATTTTATTTAATAAAAAAGCAAAAAATATTTTTAAAAAAATTCATTTTGTAAAAATAAGAATTAATTTTTCTTAATCAGATTGAATTTTTTAATGAAAATTTAGACATTTTGTCATTTCAAATTTAAACGAAATTCATAAATCTTTTTGTTTAATTTTTTTGAAAAAGAGTTCATAAGAAATTTGAAACAAAATTTTGAAAAGATTTTTATGAAAAAAATGTTTTATGAACTAAAAAATTAATTGTTTTAAAGATTTAAATTAAAATTTTTATTCAAATAATTAAATCAATTAAGGTACATAATCTTTAAAAAAAAAAAAAAAAAAAAAAAATTTTTTCATATCAGAAAAATGTGTTTTCATTAAACAAAATAAATTTTCTGTACAAATGTTTAGGATATTTCATTATATAATTAATTCAATGGTGCAAATGAAAATTCTTTTAAAATAATTTACAATCAGCTGAATAAAAATGACTATGAGAAAAAGAATAAATCAACAATAAATTAAGAATAAATAAAATCAGAATAAATGGGAAAAAAATGTAAAATCAAATTTAAAATAAATTACAATTAAGTACAATTGATTTAAAGAGACACGTAT
The DNA here is from genome assembly GCA_034509755.1 of Anisodus tanguticus. Taxonomy (NCBI): domain Eukaryota; kingdom Viridiplantae; phylum Streptophyta; class Magnoliopsida; order Solanales; family Solanaceae; genus Anisodus; species Anisodus tanguticus. The sequence goes on from JAVYJV010000046.1 coordinate 79,628, forward strand.
AAATAATTACTATCACACGCGTTTGCATATATCTAAAAGAATTTTTAGAGTAAAATAAATTATCTTCACAAGTTTTTTTTTTTATAAAAATTTTATGAAATCTAAGTTCATTAGAAATTAGTTTAAAAAAATTTTGAGTTAAAAACTCAATTTAAAGAAAACTTAAATGATTATAAAACTAATTACTATTACAACATAAAATTTGAATAAATATTGAGTTTCTATAATCTTACAAACTTTTAATCAATTCATAAAAAAATTTTTTAGATCGAACATTTTCTTTTGTATGAATCAAGACTGAAAAAAAAAGATTTAAAGAATACTACAGCTACACTAATTAAAAAATTCTATAAACAAAAATTTTCTAAAAAAAAAAGCTGCAGATTATAGTTTTTTAAATTTTTTAGTTTTACTAGTGACATCTAGGAAAAAATTAAAATTAATACTTGTAAACATACTTTACAAGTAGATTTTTATTAGTTTGATCTGTTGAAATAATTTATTTTTTAAAAATAAAATTTAAATTAAGTTTAATTAAAGTTTTTTTTTATCGAAATTAAACTTTTTAAACTTTGTGTTTTGATCTAAAAAATTTGTCTTTCAAAATTGATACTCAAATTTTTGGCAACCTTATGGAGGTTTGCCTTTTATATATTAAAAATTGTTTTGGTGTATCAACATCTAATATTAATCTAATCAATGAAAATAATTTAGAAAATAATGTTGTTTTAGATACTTTGAAAGCAGGTAATTAAAGTTTTTTTATCTAAAACTATATATAATTAAAGTGTATGAAAGATTTTTAAAATTTATTATAAAACATAAATCTTTTTTTAAAAGGTAATGATGTTGTTATTATAAAAAATGGTAGTAGAATTTGTGGAACCGGAGCAGCGCTTGGTAACATACCAATTAATCAAGATAAAGCTTATTTTGAATTAAAAATTCAACAAGAAGGTATTTTATTTTAAGTTCAATATAATTGATTTTCTTAAAACTAAATCTCTTCATTATTTATAATTTTTAAATAATTATATTTTTATTTTTAGGAGAATGGGGTGTTGGTTTAGCGAACAAAGATATTAATTTAAATGTTTTACCTTTGTCAAATAATAATCAACCAGATTTAAACTATTGTGTTTTAACATCTTCTGGTGAAATTATACAAAATAACAAAATTGTTCATAAATTAAAAAATAAAATTAATTTAAATGATGTTATAGGAGTAGCTTATGATCATATTGAATTAAAATTTTTTATTAATAATAATATTATTGATAAAAGTTTTCAAGGATTAAAAGGTGAACTTTATCCAATTTTTTATATTGATAAAGGTGCTATCTTAGATGCTTCATTTAATTCTTTTAATTATGAGCCTCCTGCGGGCTTTGATAGAATTATGATTGAAAAAACTTTACTTTAAATATTTGTTTTTATTTTCTAAAAAAGAAATTATTTACCTAAATTTTAAAATTAATTTTTGAAGGTTCAATAGTTTTTTAAAAGAAACTTTATTGGTCTTCTTTAAACTTATTTCTAAAATTTTTAAGATTAAAATGTTAAAAAAATATTAATGATTAATTTTCAGAGATTATGAAAAGTTGACTTTTATTAAATATTAAAACAAATTTAGATGAACTTAAAATGAAAGATTAATTAAAATGAATTTAAAGAAATTTATTTAAATTATGTTCAAAATTATAAGTCTAAATCTTCTTTTTTTTAATCTCAATTAAAAATCAAATAGAAAATGAGTTAAATATAATCCCTGACATTTTCAAATAAAAGTAAATAGAAATTTGATTCCAAAAAAGTTGACACTGTTTAACAAAAAAATTAAAAAACATATTAATTCTAAGTTAAATTAGTATTTATTATCTAAATTCAAAATTTTACATGAAAAGAATAAAATCAAAGTTGAATTCGTTTTAAACAAGAAATTTTTTTTTGTAAATGTTTTTGAATAAAGTTATTCATCAAAAAAAATATTTCAAATATTAAACACAAAAAATATTTTCAAATTTTAAATAAAAAAAAAAATTATAATTTTTATCAATTTTCAATTATCTATTATGACTTTATTATGATTAATCAATTAAAACAAAAGTTAAAAATGTGAATCTTGCCAAGATGCCTAAAAAAATTAATTTAAAAAAAGAAATTAATGACACTTTTACATTTAATGGAAAAAAAGAATTTTTATTTAATAAAAACCCTTTTATATTCGATTTATTATGAATAATTAGTTTTTTTTTATCCAAAAAAAAAAATTTTTTTTTCTTTAAACAGATGTCGCTTTACTTATAAAATTATTAATTTATTATCCTTGTTACAATGCTTAATTTGAGATTAAATGATTTAAAAGGATTTTGATTTATTTCTTTTCTTTGTAGTTACAATAATTTTAGTTTTAAAATAAAACAAAAGTTAAAAGATTTTTTTTATTTAAAGTTTTTTTTTAGGTAATTATTGTCATCAAATTCATTGAACCATTTTAGACAAATAAAGTTGACTATTAATCTCTTCAACTACATTGATTATTTAAATAGATTTTTTTTTTTTTACTTAAAAAAGGGCTAATTTGGTGAGTGAATTTATTTGAAAATTTTTTTTGAGAAAAATTGAGAAATGATTTTTTATAAACAAAAATATTTTAATAAAACAATTACAAGGAAGTATTTTAAATAAATTTTTTTTGATTTATTTTATAATCTTTCAAAATTTTTCTTAGTTTAGCTAATAATTATTTGTGAGTTTTTTAACTTGTATTTCAATAAATCTTTTCAAGTTTTTTTTTACTGAGTGTGTGGTTTAAAGATAACAAATAACTTTTATAAAAATAAAAAAGGTCATCTTGTAAGTATTTTGATAAATTATTCTTGAGTAAAGTAAACTTTAAAAATATTTTAGACATTTTAAGTTTTTAATTTAATTGTTAATTAGGTTAAAATATTTTCATCAAAATTTGTTTTTATAACATAGAAATTTTGTATAAATTTATGTTTACCGTTTGTAAATGTAATTTTTACCATATGTCATTTTTAATTTAGAAATATGAAAAAAAAAAAAATTTTAAAATTGAGGAAAACTTAGAGTTTTATGCAAAAAAAAAATTTTTTTTTGATTAGACAATAACTGAATTTAAATTGTGGACAATAGAAGTTTAGATTTTATAAATAAAACTTTTTTTTCTATGCTTCATCTACTTTTTTAATACTTGTGTATTTATCTAAACATAGTAAAAAATTTATGTTCCATCATTTTTGTATACATTAAAATTGTATACAAGCAATTGGATTTAAAAAATTTTCTTTTTTTTAAAGTCAAAATGATTTTTTGACTAATAAAATTAAATTTATTCTGTTAATTCTTATTAAAAAAAAAAGAGTTTTATTTAGACAACAAAAAAAAAAGTCTATTAAAATGATTAAGATGACCAAAAGAAGGTTCAATAGTTTGAATATTCTTTTTAAAAATTTAATCTACTTTATACTTTGACAATTTAAATTTCTATTTAAAGCTTAAAATAAAGTTCACAATCAATTTAATATGGAATGTTTCTTTTCTAAACATCATTTGTTTGTTTAGTTTATTCAAATTTTCAATGATCTATTCAAATTTGAAGTTTGAACATTCTTTAGCCAAATAGATTTTAAATGAACTTTTTTACATAGTTAATGTTTGAAAAAGAGAAAATAAAGTCTTTTTTTTGTATTTTGCATACATTTCAATAATATAGATATTTTTAAATTAAAATACTTTTTTATGATAAACAGTTTTTTGTTTAAAAATTTAAACTTGCTTTTTTTAAAATTTACTTTTCCAAATCTTAATTTAAAAATTTTATGAAAATTTCATTTAACTTTCAAACTTATTAAAAAATAAAATTACTTTTTTATTATTATAATTTATTATAATTTATTAATTAAAGTTTTAATTAAAATTTAGATTAAAAATCAACTTTTCAATTATACTCAATAATTTATTATTTTAATTAATTAGAATTGTTTATGATCACAAAACTATTAAGAAACTTTTATTACAATTTTTTGTGTGCTTTAATTAAAATACTAGATTTATATTAGGACAAAGAGTCTTTTAATTTATAAAATAAAAAGTTAATACAACTTTAGACTTTCTAAGTAGAATATCATTTAAAATTATACAGTTTTACAGGTTAACCAAGAAAAAAAAATCTTGCATTTTGAATAAGGTAAATATAAATGATTTTTTTTTGTTTTATAAGAGATAGTTGAAACTGATTCACAAATTTCTTATTAAATATTAAAATTGTGCTTTGAGTTTTAAACTCATTTTTTTGATTATCTTTAAAAACTCATATTTTTAATTGTTTTCAACAAAGAATAATTTTGTAGATATTAAAAGTATGAATGTAGTTTTTCAATTGTATGAATTGAAACTGATTTTTGTTAGTTACATTTTTAAATTAAATCATAGCTATTTTAATTTTTATGTTTAATTAAAATTGATTTGATGATCATTTTCAATTAAAATAATTTTAATAAGTAAACTCAATAAAACTAATTCAATAGATAAATTATATCAAAGCTAATTTAATAGCTAATTTAATTATAACTAATTTAATAGTTGTAATTAATAAAAATTAATTACATATTTATATTCACTTGAAACTAATACTCAAATAAAACTTTTTTTGTATTTATCTTAAACTTAAAGTAATTATGTTTAGTTTAAACTTTGTAAACAAATTTATTTCTTTTCAACTAGCTCACTGAAAACTGCCTTTATAATTTTTTTTAATTGAAACTAAATAATATTTAAATCTAAATATGATTTTGTTTACTTGTAAAGTAGTCTTTTTTAAAAGCTCTTATTTTTAAAAATAACAAAACAGTCCAGTTTTAAATAATTTAATTATTTGTAACTGACTTAAAGGAATTTAATGCTTATAACTTTAAAAAAAAAACTAGAAAAATTTTAAATAAAGATAAAAAGTCTTGACGTTTAAAATTAAATTCAATGGTCGAGAATTAAATTAATATTAGCTTTTTAATTAAGTAAATTCTGTAGAAATTTTTTTTTTCTCAAAACATATTCTTAATTAAACATTCAAATTTTTCATTTTAACCTAAATTAATTTTTTTTTCGTCTCAATTGTCTTTTTAAGTTTTAAAATATTGAATTTTTTTGTCAAAAAAATCTTAACAAATGGTTTAACTTGTTTTAATAATTTATATAAAATCAGTACTTATCTCAATTTATTGATTAGTTTTGTTAAATTTTATTGAAACAAAATTTTTAGAAGTTTGCTTTCAATTTTTTGAACTTTTCCAATCTTATGATCAAAAATAAGATCAATTTTAATTTAAAATATCATCTTATAAAGAAGATTTTTTTTAAAAAGTTCTTTAATAATTTGTCATTTTTTTCGAACCTTTCTTTTAAAATGTTCTTTTTTAAAGCTTCTTTTTACAATTTTTTTGTCTAATTTTTAATTATAATTACCACATTGATTTTATTTTTCAATTAAAACAACAACTTTTAATTCTCATTTTCGTTCTTTTTATTTACTTGTTCATATTGATTTTAATTTATGAGCCTAATTTTTTTAATAAAAAAAAAAAGTTTACAAAACAAAAAATCAACTTTCACTAAACGTGTTAATATTGAAATTTTGATTTTATTAAAACAAAACTTTTAGTACAAAAAGTTTAATTTTGCGTATCTAAACATACATTACAAAGACATAAGTTGAATGACCTTATGTAAAGGGTTTACAATATTCTCATGATGATAAAAGCCTATTTGAAAAATTTCAAAATTATAAAAAGAACAAAAAAAAGTTTTTAGAAATTTCTTTTTCAAATGAATAACTTAGCAAATGAAATTGAAAAAGTTTCAGTGAATTTTATCATTTACCTAGAAAAAATTTGATTAAAATTTAATAATCACTATTATCATTCTAAAACCTGGTTTGATTTAATAATTTTAATTATTTTAAAACTTAAAATATTTTCAAAGATCAAAAGATTATTATTTTTTTGAATAAATTAGATTTAATATTTCTAATTTAAATTTTTTTTCAAAAAACACAAATTTACTTTGAAATTTTCATTTTATTTCAAATATTCTAAAATTTGATACATTTAAAACTGTTTAAACTTTGACATTTTTTATAATTTATTGGTAAAAAATTTTTAAACTTTTTTTTGAAAAGTTTTAAAAAAATGAAATAACGATTTGTAGTGACCAGAGACTATTAATGTTGATCAAAAATTTAATTTAGATGTAAAATGTTCTTTATAATCATTATTATTTTTTTGATTAGTGGTTATTTATCTGAGTTTTTATATAATAAAAAGTTGATTTTGTTTATCTATTAAATATCTGTAGAACATTTTAAATTAGTTTCTTCAGATGACTACACAAGTTTGAAAAAAAAAAATTGACACATACGAAATTGTTCACCTTAGTGTATTTTATAAAATTTGATATAATTGATAAATTTCAAAACTTTTTTCACATTTTTTCATAAGACCTAATTATAAAACATAAAAAATCAAAAAAATGATACAAAAATGTTGTTTTTTTAATGTTTAATTATAACTAATAGAAAGTAAATTTTGTCGAGGGTGCAAATAAAAATTGTAATGAATCTTTAAAAAAATCAAAAAATTCATCGTAGAAATAGAATAAAAGCAAATTTTAAACTATTATGCATGCTTATTGTCATTTGGCATAATGCTTATTTTATAAAATGAAATATTAATAAATGATGTAAAATGATGATTATCATTTTTGGTTATTAAAAATCTAGTTTATGAACTTTTTTTTTAAAATAGTAGCTAATTTTTTTTTCAATTTTAGATAAATTTATTCAAAAATTCTATTCAGTCGAACAAATAGAAAAGCAAATAAATTTTTTTTTGTTTTCAAGCCAAAATAGTTTTTTTTTATAGAAATTTATTAAAAACATCATAAAGTCATTTAAAATTTTTTTTTTGATATGCACTTAATCGAATTCATAATAATTAAAGTTGTTTTATAATCAAAAATCTAGTTAGTAAAATATGATTTAATTTCAAATTAATCATTCCAAGTAATTTAAGTAAAATAGTTTTTTAGATAATTTTCACTAACTCTATAAAGTTTAAAAAAGAATTATTTTTTAATCAAGAAACTTATAACTTTGTTTTAGTTTGTATTGATAAAAACTTCATAAAAAGTTTATTGGTTATCAAGAAAATCAAACAATTAATTACAAAAATTTTGATTTTAGTCATATTGACTTTTTTTTTATTTTTCAAAAATAGATAAAAGAAATCTTAACGAGGTTTGAATAGGCAAAGATCTAAGAAATTTTTTTTTTCATGTAACTTGTTAAAGCATTTGTTTAAAATTCGTATTAAAAACCATTCAAGCTTTTAGATTTTGCTAAAATTAGTCCAATTTTTAATTCCTAAACACCGAAAACTATTTAAAAAAAAAAAAATTATTCTTTGTTTTTTACTGCTGTTTCTATCAATTTTTTTTTTGTTTTTTGTTTTGTCAAACTTCTTATTAAATGATTAAGTTTTTTATGTTAAAAACAAAATTCAAAGCAAAAAAAAAATTAAAGAACAGATCAGGCTTAATTTAATAAATATAACATTAGTTCAACAGAGACCGGAAGTGATTTATAAAATGATGATAATAAAAAGTCCCAATTGTAAATTTTTTTATAAAATGACATTTTTAAAACTAAGACTAATGAAAAGCTTTGATAAAATTTTTTTTAAAAAAAATTTTTTTTTATCAATAAAACTTATATAAGTCTTCGAAAATGATAAAACAAAAATTGAATAAAATTAAAAAAGTTTACAATTAAAAGTTAATTTTAAATTTTCCTTTTAAATTGATTATAAGAAATTATTCAATTTAAGTTTAAAATATCTTTTGTTACTAATTTGATTAAAAAAGAAAAAGAAATTTGACTCTCATTAGATCAAGATAAATCAATAAACTTTTCCATTTTTTAAAAACTTTTTTTAATCTTTTTATCTAGTTTTTGTTTTCAGTTCATTTCTTTATAATACTTTGACATCAAAAAAATTTTATCTAATTAATTTCAAATGTGGTTTACTTCTTAGAAAATTTAATGGTTTTTTTTCTGCCTTATGTAACAGTTTTCAGATTTAAACCGGATAGTTTGTTAAATATAAAAGTTTTTATTTTGTTTTTTGTATTACAAAATGAAAACAAATAGATAAAAATCTCAAAGGATTTTTATTATTAAAATGATTAAAGAATAGAAAAGGGTTTTAAAACGCAAAATAATTTTCTATAAACAAAAAGTTTTTAATTATTTTAAAATTAAAAAAAATCCTTTTTACCTTTAAAACTTATACAAAATATCAAGTAACAAAATCAAAATTTTATTTAATTTTTTTTTAAGTGAATAGCTTTTTTAAATTTTTTTTTGTTTTAATCAAAGACATGCGTATAGTTTTTTTGATTAATTTTGTTTAAGTTTGCAAATTGAAAGCTTTCTAAAGTTGTTTTAATCAGTTTAACAGTTTAAAAAAAAAGTAAGAAAAATAGATTCATATTTCAATAACAAAATTTATTAAAATATAAAAAAAATAATGAAGAATGACTTATTAAAAATTTTGAGATATTAAATTAATATTCAAAAATTGAACAAATTAATTTTACTAAACTAATTAATTAGTTTTATTCATTTTTTTGATGAAAGAATCTATTTTCAATAGAATTTTTATACTCAAATCAAAAAAGAATTTGAGTGAAATTGTAAATAAAATTTAATTGAGTTTGAATAAAATGTTACAATTTTTATATAAAAGAATTTATTACAAAAAGCTTATCAAACAGCCGGAAACAAAACTAGCCGGAAAAAAAATCTTAAAATAGACAACATCAAAAGTGCAAAAAAAAAAAATTTAAGTTTATTATCATAAGTTTTGTAAAAAAGTATTTATTAAAAGAATTTTTTTTTTCAAAAGAATCTGATTGAGAAATAAAAACTGTGTGTATTAAAGATTTTTTGTATTAAAATTGTTTGTATTATAAATTCTTTTTATTAAAACTGTTTGTATTAAAAATTCTAAGTATCAAAATCTTATACATCAAAATCTTATATAATAAAATCTTATGTATCAAAAAAGAAACAATGTTTTAATTTACCTCTTTTCATACGATAAAAAAACGCTTTTTTTCATAAAAGCTTATAAAATTTTGCAAAGTAATTATTTTTTAAAAGATTGTTTTTCATCTAAAAAGCTATTTAAAGCAGACAGTGAAAATTAAAAATAAATTAAATTTCGAATATTTAGAACAGAAATTTTTATAAATAATAATTTTATTTAAATAATCAAATCTCTTATAGCTATTTAATAGATTTTTAAAAACTTAAAACTACTTATAAATGTAAATTTAAAAATAAAATATAAGAAGAAAAAGGTAGTTTTAGTGAAAATGTTCATTAACCATGATTTTTTACCAACTTAATAAGCTTTACTCAACTAATAAATATTTTAATAACATTTAATTAAGACTTTCAATTAATAAACATTTATTTTTAGTTCAATTTATTAAGAATTTTTGCTCAACTTAATTCTAAATGAATGACTGAAAAAAAAATTCATTTAAATTGTAAATGTCAAATACCTAAAACTACTACCAACAAAGATAAAAAAAAAATTTCTCAATCAAAGTAAAATCTTTGTAAATGTGTTAAATATTAAGAATTTTGTTTTACTTTTTTAACTTGTTTCAAACAAAAAAAAATTTTTCAATTCATTTAATTTAGGCTTTTGAAATGGAGTTTTAAAAAAAAAAAAAAACGAAATTCTCTTTGTTAAACAGTTTAATAAGTTAAAACGTTTAAATAGATACAGTTTTTCACAGAGAAAAAAACTAAAAGTTATAAATTAATAGTTTTTTATCAGCTTTAATATTATGTTAACCAAAGTAAACAAAATTATGTCTCAAGTAAGTAATTTGAACTATTTTATTTAATTCATTTGAATAAAATTAATTTACAATCTAAAGAAAAAAACTTATTCAACATAAAAAAAAAAATTCTTTTTACCTAATTTAATTTAAGATAAATTTTATACTAAATAAAATTTTTAACAAAACAATCAAAAATAAAAAGAAATTTTTTTTAAATAAAAAAGAATTTTTTTTTTATGAAAACTTAGAAAATTTCTCTTAAAATTTAAAAGCTTAGACTGAAAAAAATTATAAAAAAAGATAAGTCCGGTTCAAAAGGCCTTTAATTTTCTTTTATAACATCCTAGTTAAACTTGTTCTTCTGTGGTTACTTTTCAACTTTTTTTTCAATAAAATTATATTTAAAGTTGTTTTGTTGACTTTTATTTTTTTAAAAGTAATTTAGTTTGATTACAGCTTTGTTAATTTTCTCATTAAAATTTTAATAATTTTTTTGTTTTTTATTCGTGATAAAAATGTGAATTTTTAATTAGAAAAAGAAGAGGAAAAAAAAAGTAAATAAATAAAAATAATAAAAAAAAATAGAGAAGAATTTAAGATTAGAAAAAAAAAATTCAAAAAAAAATAGAAAAGAAAATTAAAAAAGAAATAGAGAATTAAAAAAAAGTGAAGAAAATAAAAGTTATTGATGAGTTTTTAATAAAAGTATTGAAAAAATCAAAATAAAATTATCTGAAATAATAAGAATAATTGTAAAAATTTATGATAATTGAAAAATTTATTTATAATTAATATATTAACTGATAAAAGTTATTAAGAATAATCATTAATAATGGATGTTTATGATGAAGCAGAATTATTTTTTGTTAAAAAAAGCGATTTATTACGTGATAGAAAATATATGCGTATTAAAAATGAAGAAATGATAGAAAAGGTTAAAATTTTTTGATTCAATTATAAACAATTATTAATGAAAATTTTTGATTTACAGTTACGAAAGAGTAATAAAATATCTCCAATGCTCACAAATAGTTTTAAAGAGCTTTTAGATGTAAGTAAATCAATATTAAAAATTATTCAAAAGAAATATTTTTAAGTTTTGAATAACTTTTAATGGTTTTTAAAATCGATTCAAATTAAAAATACATAAAACTCTTCATTCATTCAAAAATTGATGAATTTTTTTTTCTTTTTTTTCTAAAAAAAACTATTTTAATAGCATGTTATGATGAAATTAAAATATTTATTTTAAACAATTATAATTTATTTCGTTTTTTTTTTAAAAAATCCATTTTTTTAGCTTCTTAAATTTTTCATGAAAAATGAAAAAATTAATTCAAATAAGCTTGTTAACATTTTAAAGATTTATTAAGTCCAATGCATCAATTTATTCAAAATGACTTTTCTAATATTTTTTTCAATTTAATTAATTTAAATTAATGCTTAATTTATTTAAATTTAAAGATAAATCCAGCTGCTTATTGGCCAAAGTCATACAGGTATACTATTGAACCAAGACCAGGATACACAAGCAAATTAACTGTAAAGCAACGAGATCAATATGAAAAAAATGGTTTCTTAATTATTAAAAATTTGATTCCAAATAATCTTCTTAATCTTGTGTCTAAGTAAATATTTTTTTTTCTTTATAAATTTTGAATTAACTCAATTTTTTTTCTTCTTTTAAGTTGCCCTAAAACTTCATTGACTGATATTTTGCCATTAATTATAAATTATAATGAGGTAAAAAAAATTTAAATTATTAAAGACTTGTTAAATCAAATTCTTTTTTTGACTAATTACTAATAAATAAATATTACCTTGTTTAAAAGACTAAAATTATTAATTATAAAAGATGTTCAGTTTTTTTGTCTCTAAACAAACTTTTTTATTAACGATCTATGAAAAACATTGAATGAACAATTTCAATAAAATTATTTTTTAATGATTTTCATTAGATGAATAATTGGTTTTCTTTTTAAAACAGTCACATAAGAAAATTAATTTTAATGTATTTCAACTAATAATATTGTTATACAATCAATTTTAAGTTAAACTTATTATTATTTTTTTTTCATTTAGCTTGTTTTGAAAGCACAAGCGTTTTGTGGACAGCAAGCTAAACATATTGCTACATTAGTAATTGATGATTTTTTCTCCCAATTACCATTACAAAATAAACAAAATGACTATTCAGAATTAACAGCCGTGAATCAACTTTCACAATATTTTTATCAATTAAATGTCTATCCAGCTGATCGCCTTGTTGCTGCAATGATTTGTTTAGAAAAAACAGAAGAAATTAATTTATCTATTTGTTTAGAGCCTGCTACACATCAATCTGCCCGTCTTGAAGTAGAAATGCGTGGTATAGATGGTGAATTAGTAAAAAATATTTATGAAAAACCTATAAGAACATTAGATTCATTAAATGAAAATTCTGAAACTCGTAAACTTATTACACTTCAACCTGGTGATGTTTTTTTTTATCACCCCCTCCTAGCACAATCTATCGTTTTTGATCAAAATATTGAAAATTTTAGGCAAAATACTGATATAATCTATGCATTAAATATATTTTATGGCTCAAATGAATTAACTAAAATAATACGTAGTTGGGGATCGCGTTATATAAATTCTGCATCTGTTAAAACGACATTAAATCATTTAATGCTATTAGATGAAAATGAACAACAAATTGAAATAAAGGATGAAACTATTGAAGAAGAAATGTTAATGAATAACCAAAATTTAAGTAGTGTTAAAATTTATACAGGTTCGAGCATAACAGATTTAAAAGAAGTAAGTTATTTTTTTACTGGTTTTTAAAGAACTTAGAATTTATTTTCTTTTTGAAATGTTTACTAGACTTTTGTCATTTTTAATAGCTTTATTTTTTATTTTACTCAACTTTTTTTTTATTTAATAGCTTTTTTATTTTGTTTATGAATAATTTCAACTTGAAAAGTTTAAATTATCAAAATTTACTTTTTTATTTTAGATACAAAAACTAATTTTTCTTCTTTTTTAGTTCTTAGCAGATGTTGAACTAAATAAAAACTCATCAGAAATGAAAAGTCTTTTATAATTTTACAAGATGGACAGAATAATTTGAAAAGTTGATTACTTAATAGTGGTTAAATCAAGAACTAGGTTTAAAAAGTTAAATTTTTTTTTGAAATTTCTGTTAAATTTTCAAAAAGCCTTTGTAAATTAGTTTTAATTTTCTAATTGTTATAAAATTAACTTTAAGTTTATTTTTTTATTTTATCAAAAGTTTTAATTTAGAACTTTTTTACTAATTTTCTTTTTTTAGCTTTTTATTTTTTAAGAACAAATGTCAAAAGCGTTATAAAAGTTTATCAATAGACAAAATGACACAACATAAATTATGAGAAAAATGGCAGGTTAAAGTAATGGATGTTTTAAATGAACACGTGGATTTTTTTCTGTAATTTAAATGATCGAAATATAAAATTTTATTTCTAAAATCTGTTTGAAGTTTATTATCTTTTTTTTTATTAAAATTTTCTTACAACTGTTTTAAAAAATATTCTTCTTTTTCAACTTTTTTTTTAGAAAACATCTACTCTTTTGAAAAAATCTTTCAAATTTTCTTGTTTTAATAATTTTCAACACTTTAATTAGCTTTTTAGTTTTATTAGTTTTTCTTTTTAAATTAGTTTCAATTTTTAAAATTTGTTTAAAACTATTTCAAAATTTTTTTTTTCAAAAGTTGATTGATAATAAAATTTTGATCTTTTAAATTGATGTTTTCATATAGGTTCAGTTCAAAAAAAGTATATTGGAATTTAAAATTTATGAATTCAAAAAATTGAATAAATGTATAATATTAGAGAAGTTTTTTAAAAAAATATTAGATTAAAATAAGTTTCAACAAATAAATGTATTGAATTTATAAAAGTTAAATAGTTTTTATGGATTTCGTAAAATGAATTGTAGAAAAACACCATTTTAAATTTTTAAATGTTTTATCAAGTATTCAGAATCAAAGTCTTAGCTATTAAAAATTTGAATAAATATAAGAAATATTTGCAAAACTTTTATTAATTCAAATAAGTGTGTAAAAAAGAAAGTTGAAATTGATTAAAACTTCGTTTTTTGTTTTTTAAATTTTTACCTAATGCTTATTTAATTTTACTTAAATATAATTTTTATCTTTCAACTAAACTTCTTTCATTTTAACCGACTTATAACTGTTACTTTTCATTTTTATTAAGCTGTTTTTGTAAAAATAATTTTTCTCGTGATTTGAATTAGAAATTTTTTTTTGTGTAATTCATTTTAAATAACGATGATTTATTTCTTTAAAAAATAATTAATTTTTACCTTTTGTAATTTAAGTTTTTTTTCTAATTTTTTTCATTTTAATGAATTAAGATTTTTTTAATTAGACTTTTTAGCTAATTTTTTCTCAAAATTTCTTTTGAATTTTCTGGCATTTTTAAATTCTTTTGGCAAATTATACTTCTTTAAACTTTTTTTCCTAAATTTATAATTTTCACTGTTTCTTTAAAAACTTTGTTTTATCATAATCAATTTTGTAAATTTAAAAAAAAAATTCTTCTTTTTATAGTTTTTTTCTTTGCTAATTTCACTCTTTTTCAAATAATTTTATTTTTTTATTACAGTTTACTCTTCTTTAGCATTCTATTTTTAATAAATTTTGCTTTTTTAGTAAACTTTGACAAATTTGAATTTTGGTTTTTTTGATTAAAAATTTTAAATTTAATTTCAAATAGTTTTTAATTTTTTAAAATAAAATTTTAAATTGAAAAACAGTTAAAAAATAATTTAAAAAAAAGACTTAACTGAGTTTTTTTAAATTAAATGACAATTTTAGTAATTTTGATGTTTGTTTTAATAAACCATTAAGTAAAATTACAAAACTAAATAACTAACCACAATTTAAATTTTTTTTTGTCTTTATTACCTAATCATCACCTTTATTTAGTTTAAAGAAATTTTACACAACATTATTCCTACTGGAATAGTTTTAGATTTAGGTAAATTTTTAACTATATGCATTTAATACACAAGTGGACAGATCATTAAATTGAATATAGTTTAGGCAATTTTTTTTTTTGCTTCTATTTCTTAACGATAGTTAAATGTTATTTAATGCTTTAAAAAAAGTTCAAATAAAAATTAAAAAGTTAAAATTAGTAGACATTTAAATTATTTCTTTACATTAAAAGTTTTTTAATGAAAAATGTCCAAATTAGCATTTATGAAATAATTAAAGTTGAAAATTATTGATAAGAATTTGGAAATACTTTTTAATCTTCATTTTTAAATTTTAGTTTTTTACAAAAAAAAACTATTTAGTTAAATTAAAAATTTCATCTTGAAACTTTTTAAGTAAAATTGAAATTATTTTTGTTTCAAGAGAGTTTGAAAATTTTTTTTCAAAACTATTTTTTGATTTTGTTTCAATTTATATTTGTTTTCAAATTAAAAAAAAATAAAATTTTATAAACCATTTTATTTTAAATATTCAACCACAGAATTTTGAACCATGTTTTCAATTACCTACTTTCTTAAAATTAAAATTTTCAAATCTTCTTTTACTTAATACTAAAATTTCTTGAAATAAAATTAACAAACTAATGAAATAGGTTAGCTTATAAAAAAAAATTTGAATAAGTAGAAAACTTTTGACTTTTTTCTTAATTAACTGCTAGTATCAAATACTTGTAGTTTGATACAAATTAATTTCTTATTCAAAAGTTTGTTTACCTAGTAATCTAACTTGGTTGTTTTTTTTTGTTTAATTATTTTGTTTTAACTAAGTTTAAACTTTTACTCTATTCAATTGTTTATTATCTTGAAAATTATTTTCTATCTTTAAATTTTAGTCTTATACTTGATTAAATGTTTATAGGTGAAAATTTAATGCTTTTAAATATTAAAAACAGATGTCACTTATAAAAATTTAAAAACGCATGTACAAAAAGAATTGTTTAATTTAAAAAATGCATTTAACTTAGTGTTCAGTCTCTTCGCGGCCCTAACTCAATTCACATCGTGTAAAATTTTTTTTTAAATTGATGTTTTATTAGACAAAAATTTTTTTTTAAAATGTTTTTTTCTATGTTTTTTATTTTTAAAGTTTTTAATATTTTTCTTGAATGTTTTATTTCTTAATAATTACGTGTTTTGATTATATAATTTAGTTGTCCAATTCTTTTTTTGAATTGCCAATTAAATAAAAACTTTTTCATACAACTTTATTTTGATGATCAGCTGCTTAAGTTTTTGTAAAAGTTTTATTTCTTCATTTTATTTTTTTTTTAAACCACAAGTATTTTTAAATACTTAAAACTGAATAATTAACAAACTTTTATTTCATTTTTTTAGTGTTTAAAAACCATATTATAGGATTAATTTATCAGCTTTAATTAAATTACATAAAAAAATAATTTTCTATTTTAAATAAAATTTTAATTATTTGTTGTACTCTATTGACTGATACAATTAAAATTTACTTAAATCTTTGTTAAAATAATTAAAAACATCTCAGAATTTATATTTTCTCAAGTTATAATCAATTTTTAGTTAAAGTTTTTTTTAATAACTACAATTGATTTGATATCTCAATTTGTTTTAATTTTATCTCCTGAAATGTTTTTGTACAAATAAAATGTTTAAAGTGTTACATAAAGTTTTAAATTTAAATTCTTTTAACGTTTTTGTGATTTTTGTATCAGACTAAATGTTTATTATAGTTTTGAAATACCTAATTTAAATTTTTTGCAATGGTTTGAAAATTTTGTTTCTTTTCAACATTCATAAAAGGCTTAAATCTACATTCAATTCTTAATTTTTTAAAATATTTTTTTCTTTTAAATAATTCAAAAAAAGAATAAACTTCGTTTTGTTTAAATATTTGAGTTGAAAATTTTTATATTAAATTAAATTATCATTATCATTCTTTTTTTTTTGAATACTAAAATAAAAAAGTTTTTCTTTTGTGTAACTTTAATCTTTTTCCTTTAAACAGAATTTATTAATTTTCTCTAATTCTAAAAAAAAATTTTTATGTAAATAATTTATTGAAACTTTTTAAAACTTTAAATTTTATTTAGGCAAGTATATTAAAAAATTTTGAATAAAAATCTAATACTCATTTATTCATGGATTAAATAAGTAATTAAATTTACTTAAAAAATTTATAATCTTTTGAAATATTTTAAAATGTAAGACTAAACCAAATAACTTTTATGTCTCAAACGGAAGTCTGTCACATATTATTTAAGTTGATTATTATAGTTTCATTTTTAGTTTCGAAATTCAAATTTTTTTTTTTTGGTTGATGAAAATTTTAATTACATAGTACGTTTGATTAGCAAAAAAAAAAATCTTTGAAATTCTTAAGTGTTAAGATAAATTTTATCAATTTTGTAACTTTTTTTACCTTAGGGCTATTTTTAAAACATTTGAGCTTTTAAAATTAAAATACTATTTCATATGGAAATTTTTATTGTTTATTTTTTAACAAAAATAAAACTCGTTTACTCAAATTTTTAGCTCAAATTATTTAACAATAAAACCAAAAAGTAAAAATTTGAAATAATGAAAACCGGAAGTAGTTTTTATAAAAAAAAAAATAATAAATGTTGGATTAAGAAAAACAAAATAATTGAATTCTGAAATAAAATTTTTATTTTACAAAAATTTAGTTAAATAAGTTTCATTTTTTTTCAAATAAAAAATGCTAAACTTATAAATAGTTTTAGTTTTTTTATCTAAAAATTATTTTTCGATTGACATTAGTTACAAATTAGAATTTTTTTAAAAGGAAAAAAAATTTCTTTTAAGATGGATGTAAATATAATTTATGGTTTTGCATTTTTTTTTTACATTAAATTAAAAAAAAATTGTTTTGAGTTAAAATCTTAAATTTGTTAAAAAAATTCATTTGACTAATTGTTTTAAGGTTAAAAACTTTTTTTTTTTTTATTTTAGATAAAAAAAATGTTTTAAAAATGTATATAAAGTATAAAATTAAGAAAGAAAAATATAATCTTTTGAGACTTATTTTATATATTTTTGTTTTTATCAGGAATTTTTTTAAAGTTTCGCAAAAATTTGATACAACAAAAATAGGTTTTTTTCAAATAACTTTTTAATAAAAATTTCCTCTAAATAAACTTGTTAAAAAATTAGTTAAATTGAGAAATTTTAAATTTAGGTTTAAATTGTTTTTTTTTAATTTTTATCTCTGAATAACTTTTAATGATATTAGATTAAAATTTTTAATGTAGTCCAGTTAAAATTATTTAAGTTAAAAGAATTTTTTATATGAAATTTAATGAAAACAATTGATTGCTTTTTTCAAGTTTTAAGAAGCCCCGATGGGTTTTTTAAAATAATTGCCTGCAGCAGCAGTCATTTCAAAAGAATTAAATAGCATGTTTTAAGTATTTGAGTTATTTTCTCTGACAATCTTATTACTTAAACATTTTACTATTTAGTCACAATTTATTTTTTTTTTGTTTTAATATCATTTTTTAAAATCTAATTAAATTTTTTTTTTTACAGAACTTCTTTCATTGTGACCACATTAAACTTAAAATTTTCATAAATTTATTATTCAAAAATGTTTTATGTATAAAAATTTAAGGTCAACAAATTTTTAAATTGTTTTTTTTATTTTACACCGTTTTTTTAAATTATTTTTTTTACATCATTTTGCATCGATTTTTTCAGATTATAATTTTTATTATTAGTATTTTTAAATTTTCGCAATGCTGTTTTTATATTATTAGCATCAAGTGCATATCGAACAAAAATCTAGTAAAACTCAAATAAGTTTTTATATTAAAATGTTTGAAGACAAAGTTTTAATTAAACAAATAAAAGTTTTATTGTTTTATATTTTAATTTCTTTGAATAATGTAAATACTCATCAAGCCAATGAAAGGTTAAAAAGTGCTGGTACTCAATTGTCGCCGCGAACCATAAATACAAAATATGGATCTTTACGTGGTGAAGTTTTATATTTTCAAAGTCAAAATTTTGACAAAAATAATCAAAATAATACATCAGATCGTTCTTTTAGTCCAATACAACCAGTCGAAATATTTCTTGGAGTGCCTTACGCTACAGGTAAAATTCTTTAAATGCTTTTTATCAGTTAAAAAAAAAAAATTTCCTTTCAAAAAATAACTCTATAACTTAATACATTTTCAGTTAAAAAAAAAATTAGTTTTATCAATAACTACTTAGCAGCTTTTTTTCAATTTTTCAAATTAAAGTTAGATCTATTATCATAGAACATTTTGTATTTTTAACTGAGTAAAATTTTTTAGATTAACTGAATCTTTTTTCTATCAATTTAAAATTCATTTTTCTTTAATTTTAAAAATAACTTTTTTTTTTTGAATACTTTTAGCATTACAATTGCAAATGTAGCAAGAGTGCTAAGCTTAAAGTAAGATAAATTACATTGTAAATTCCAATAGAATTATTTCAGGCAATTTATTACACTTAATGTTTTTTAAATACTCAAAAAAAAAATCAAACGTCATATAGTTTTACTATTTCCCGTAAATTATTTAATTTCTATTTTACTTGAGCATTAAAATACTTTTTCATTATTTTTTAGTTTGTTTAAAACTATTCAATCCAGGTATAAAAGTTAGTTAGCTAAGTTTTTTTTTAATTCTACCAAAAATTAATTACAATAGGTTTTGTTTATTTTTTTTGCTTACATTTACTTTTTCAGACATTACTAGTCTTTTTTAAAATTTAGCTTTTCAACTTATAATCTTGAAAATGATGTAATGTTGCTAATTATAAGCTTTAGAAAAAATTGATCTTAAATTTCAAGATAGTAAAATAATTCACTAGCGCAAACAAAAAAAAAAAAGAATCCCAAATTAATTTTACAAACTTTGATGTTTTCATGTAAAAAATTTATCTTAAAGTTTAATTGAATTGATCTATTTTGGTTTTATTTAGTTTTTAAATTTTTATTTAAAAATTTGACATGAAAGTAAGCAAAAAAATTTCAGTAAATTTAATTATAGTTTTTTCTTTATTTAAGTTTTTTATAAATTTCTTTTTACTTTATGCTAGAATTAAGTTATATACCTGTATTAACCATAAAAAAAGACTTTTTTAAAACAAATAATTAAATAAAAAGAGTTGTACTTTAATGAAGTTAAAAATTTTTCTTATTTTTTATAAAAGAAACTTATGATTACGAAATTTTAAAATTGATGCTTTGACACCTCTTTGTCAACATTTTTTTTTTTTTTTTAAGTTTTAATTTTTTAAATAACTTCCGGTTTCTTCTTTTTTTAACTTTTTATTTTATCGCTCTATATTAATTTTATGCTTTTTTTATATTTGCCTTTTTCATTATTTTTATATATCTGAAACTGAATAAAAAAGTAGTTTAAATTTTGAATGACGCTATTTTGTTTTAAATAAACTGAAAAACTAAAGTTGATTTACATCATTTACACAGTTTTTCTTTTTTGAATTGCATTATAAAAAATAATTTTCTTTGTTGTAAAAAGAATATTTATATAAAAGTTAAATTTCTTTTAAAAAAATTTTAGACTTTGATGAATCTTTTGTAATTAAAGTTTCATAATAATTTTCATGTCTTTATTAAAATTTTAAAAGTTGAGCTAAAAATTTTAATTGATTTTTTTTTTAATAGCTCCTCAAGGTTCATTGAGGTTTATGCCACCAGTAACACCAACACATTGGCGTGGAGTACGTTTAGCAAATAAGCATGGCTCAGTTTGTCCACAAAAATTGCCTAGTTTAAGTTTATCTCAAAATAATGGTAATCATAGAAGCCAAAATAATAAAACTTCATCTGACAATCAATTGCCAGAAGCGCGTATTGCTACTTTGAAAAGATTAATTCCTTTTCTACGAAACCAAAGTGAAGACTGTTTAAACCTTAATATTTATTTGCCTTTTAAACCTACAGGTAATTATTATCATTTTTTTTTTAATTTCTTTATAACTATTCGTAGAAGATCAATTTCTTATATTTTGACTAAAGAGAAAAAAAATTTTTTGCCTTAGGTACAATGTACTGGCATTTTATGTTTTATCATTTATTTACAAATCTTTTAGTGCAAAAAATTTTTGGCAATTTATTACAGAAATCTTTATAGATAATTTTTTAAATTTGCATAATTAATTTTTTTGTTTAGTTTTAATTAATTTAATTCAATTTTTTTTCGCAATATAAATTCTTTTGTCTGTTTTTTGGTAAAAATTTAAATTAAATCAATATCAGTCAAATATTTAACAATTTATTTATAATTTCTGAAACTCTTTTTAAATTTATGAGAATTTCTCCTTTAAAATTTGTTTTTTAATTTACTTTCTGTATTTTTATACTTCTATACCATTTGTCTTAAAAATTGACTATTTTACTTAAGAATCCGCCTTTTAATTCATGGTCGAATTATTTTATCTGAATGATAAAGATCAATGAACTTTACTGATTTCTTATCTTTTACACTATTGAAAAATTTATTCCCTGTTCAGAATTTAAATTTTTTTTTATTATAAATCAACAAGCAAATTTTTAACAAAACAACAACAAAGAAACTACTTAGTTTTGATAAAACTTTTCAAAATTTCAAATTAGTACCTTATTTTCATATAAAAAAAAATATGACAAAATTTTTTTTCTTCAAAGTTTGATTGTTTTTTGGTTTTTTTTCAAAATTATTTTTTAATAGTAATCCTACTTGAAAGCTGAAAAGTTTTTGAAGTTTTAAAAATTTAATATATTTTATAGATATCTGAAAAAAGCTTTAAGTTTTAATATAAATTCAAATAATGTTAACTAACGCAAAAAAAAAAGTTTTCTTCTGTATCAATTTTATTACCTTTTGATAAGACAGATTACTTTTAAATATAATCCTTTTTAAAAAAGATTTTTTTTTTATTGAATTATTTATACGAAATGATTCAGATTACTTATAGAAAACAATTATACTGTTCCTATGCAATTAAGTTGATAAATTTTTTTAATTATGTGATGATTTGAATTCAGAAAGGAAAAAATCTCTGGTAAATTGGTTACATAAAAAGTTTTATATTACTTAAATTTCTAATTAAATTTGATGCTAATTTTCAATTTTATTGTGATAAACTATACAATTTGAATTAATAATAAGTTTAAATTAAAAAAAAAATTGGTTCTTCATTTCACAAAAAAATTTTCATATAATTTTCTTTAAATGAAAAATCTAAATAATTTGCAAAATTCTCAAAAAATGATCATAAGAAAAGCTTTTTGATTGATTATAAAAGAAATTCTTACCTTGATAAAAATTTTTAAACTTTAGATTGAATATTTTTTTCAATTTGTTTAAAAAAAATTAAAAAAGTTATTTTGAAGTATTTTTTATAAAATTGTTTTTGATAAGCTTAGTAACAAATTGTTCAAAATTTTTTTTCTCAAAAATTTTTTTTTGTATCATAGCTATAAAAAAAATTTGAACTAAATCTTGTTAGTTCTTAATTTTTTTTACTCATTAAGGGTCATAAAGTTTGTCTTTTTAACAAAAAAATTTTTTTGTTAAATTTTCTTATTAAGATTGTAAAAGTAAATAAGTTGTTCAATTTTTGACGTAATTAAATTGCTTTAAGTTTTATGAAATTTTTTCTGAAAAAAATTTTAATTATGATCGATTGAATTTAAATAAATTGATTACAAATTGATTTGAGTATAAATAATTTATCAAATTAAGCTATCGATTAAATGATTTTTTTTAATTAAAATAATTTAAAATTAAGCAGTCAAAATAAGAAAGAATTTTTCTTAAAAATTTTGTCTGAAGTTTTTCAGCTTTTGTAATTCTTGAAAAAAAATTCTCTAGGAAAAATTTTTTCAGAGAATGTATCAATTTTTTGATTGTTTCAAGTTCAAATTCATCTAATCAATAATCAATGAAAAGAAGAATTTTTTTTTTTAAATAAATTTAACCATTCAAAAAAAGTTTACTGATCATGATGACATTAAAAAAAAACAAAAATTATTTTTTTTTTTTATCTATAAAATGAAGGGTCATACATTAATCTTAATTTTAAATTTTCCTTCAATCGTCAAAAATTTTTAACTAGAATCATAAAGCATAAAAATAAAGAGAAAAAAAAATGTCCATCATTATCATTGATCACTTAGATCACTGTTTTTGTCAGTTTTTAAAGCAATTTGTCTTCACTACTATGAGTGTCAGGTTTAAACCTCTTTTTTTATTTTAGTTTTTCTAAACTTGAATTGAGTTTTTGTTTATTGTAATTTTTTTCTTTGTAAAAAAAACTCGTTTCTACTCTAAATTTATTTTTCATTTTTTAAATAGCTTCTAATTTAACTGAACTATTAGTCTAAAAGGTTAATTAGAAAAAAAAAACTAAAGCAAAAAAAAAATTGTTCAACATTCAGTTTTAAATCTTTTAATTTGGTTTCAAAAATTAATTTAGCTAAAAAAAGAAAACTTTTTATTAACATTAATAGGTTATAGTAAATTTAATCAGTGAAGACTTGAATAATATTAAATTAAAGTAAGAAATTTTAAATAAAATTTATTAAAAAAAT
Organism: Anisodus tanguticus; assembly: GCA_034509755.1. Taxonomy (NCBI): domain Eukaryota; kingdom Viridiplantae; phylum Streptophyta; class Magnoliopsida; order Solanales; family Solanaceae; genus Anisodus; species Anisodus tanguticus. The sequence goes on from JAVYJV010000046.1 coordinate 103,170, forward strand.
GTAAAATTAGTTAATTTTAACAAAATTTCTTTTTAAAAATTCTAAACTATTTTCAAACTCAATTATTTTTCATTTATTTGACTTAAAGTTTTTTGAATCAATTTTTTTTATTAAAAAGCTATAACTTCTGTTATCAAATTGAATTTACTGAGTTTTTAGACAAATTTATTTACACATCATTTATTTTAATCTTAACAAATATATTAAAACAAAAGTTATTTTATTTGAAACTATAGAATTTACTAAAAAAAGAAGCAAAAACTTCCCTATACCATTTTAATGTACAGGAAGTTCTTATTAAGTAGACAATTAACAATTTTTTATTTAAAAAAAAAATTTAATTTTGCATAATAAGATTGCATTTTAAATTGAAAATTTCAGTTGGCTAAAGTTTTAAAATAAGCGTAATTTATTTTTTACTTCTTTTTTTATAAATATTTTTTTGAGAATTCTATTTTCAAATTTAGCTAAACAAAATGATATTCAAAAAATTAATTTCAAAAAAGAATTTTATTTTGAGAAAAACTTTGAGTTAAAAAATGTTTTCATAATTCTGAAAATTTTTCCCTTCAAAAATTTAAAACTTATTAATTATTTTTGTTCTTAAAGTTTTATTTTAAAAGGAAAAAAAACTTGTTAACAGTTTGATGATCTTGTTTAACTTTATTTAGAATTAAAGAATAGTTTAAGTAAAGTTTAAAATTTTTTAAAACTATTGATTTTATAAAATAAAGAAATAAATTTTGTTTGTTTAGTTTATAACTTTTATTTTAGCAACTTATAATAGTTTTAGTAGTATTTATATCAGAAATAACTTTACTAAAATTAACAGCATCAATTGAACATTTTAAGCACATAGACAATAAAATGATGTAATCAACGTCTGTTTATCTTTACTCAATTTAATTTAGGTTTTAAAAACAGTTTGTTTTGATTTTATTATGAAAAGTTTGATCAAAATAATGATTGTGGTCGTTAAAAGATAATCTATTATTATAATTTTTAAATCTAATGAATTGAATAAAATAAGATAAATTTTTTTCTAACTTAATTGTGCATAAATTTGTATGTTCAAGAATATATTTGAACTTATTTAAATGTAGTCAAGTTAAAATCAGAAGAATGATTTAAAAGCTTTGTATTTATAGGAAATTGCAAATTTTAAAGAGTTGTATTATCACTTTATTATATGAACAGATACGTTAAAGTCAGTAGTATTTTAATTTTTTTTATTATAACAAAAAGTCCAGTCAGCAAAAAAATGTTTGTGTTTAACTTTTAACTGAAAATGAAAAGAAAATTTAAAAAAAAAAAGCGAAAAATGGCTGATAAATAAAAATCAGTCAACATTAAAGACTGGCTCAATAAATCAATAAAAATTTTATGCAAATTTTGATTCAAACGTATATGTAAATATAAAGATGACGTTAGTATTTTTTTAGTTTTGATTGAAAATTTTATACTCTTAAAGAAATTCACAATTTTTATATTTAAAGATGATAAAAGTTTAAACAAAAAATTGTGTCTTTTAAAATTTTTGTTTAGCTTTAATTAAATCTTATGTTGATTACTCTGCAAATTAATTTTTTTTAAAAATCATCTTAATTAATAAACCTTAGAATTTTTTTCTATTTATTAGCTTACTCTAATTTAGTTAAACATCTTTTTCTTTTTTAAAATTAAATTATGCAAAATACTGATTAAATTGAAAAATAATAAAATTTTTCATACAAGATTAAACAAGCTTAAAACTTTGAAATTAGTTTAAAATAATCTGTTTCACTCTATTAATTAAATTTATTGTTTCTGAATTAGGTAGTCAGTAAAAAATTTTTATCTATTAATTTTGTTTTTTTTATCTAAATTATTTATTTTTTAGTCTCAAATGTAAATAAACTTCCTGTAATGGTTTTTATTCACGGTGAAAGTTATGAATGGGGTACTGGAAATGCTTTTGATGGATCAATTTTAGCTAGTCTTGGTCAAATTATTGTTATAACTATAAATTATAGAATGGGTATTTTTGGTAAGTTATTTTTCTTAATTAAAACAATCTAACTTTTTTTTTAAAAAGAAAAATTTTTAAACTTAATTTTTGTTTTTTATTTTTTGAAATTCATTTTATTTCATTTTGTTTGTTTTTATGATTTACTTTTCTATTTTTTTAATAACTTTAATTTTTTTTTAGTTTCTTCTTTAAAAACTTATTTATAACTTTATTTACAACAGTTTTCATAATTTTTAATTCTTGTTCTAAAAAAATTTTCACAAAATTTTATTTAGTGAAAAATTTTGAAATTTCTTATTTTATTTAGAAAGATCAAATTTAGTGAAAATAATAAATAAATTGGTTTCAATTATTATAAAAGTAAATTATTATTTTTTTAGATTTATTCCCTAAATTACTTGAAATAAAAAATTTTAATGTTAATAAAAGTATTTTGAAAATAACAATAAAATAAATTTTTCTTTAGGCTTTTTTCCTAGTAGTGCAGATGGTGTTTTACGTGGTAATTATGGGCTTATGGATCAAGTAGCTGCTTTACATTGGATTCAAGAAAATATTGGTCAATTTAATGGAGATGAAAACAATGTTACACTAGTTGGGCATGGTTTTGGTGCTAATTGTGTACATTTACTATCATTAAGCCCTATGGCAGTAAATTTATTTCATCGTATAGCTTTAATGTCAGGATCAGGTTTAAATTATAATGCTGTTGCTGCAAATAGTGAAATGTATGCACGACATTTGATTCGAGCAATGCATTGCTCTGGAAATTTAGATAATAATTTACCAAATAATAACAAACAAAATAAATTAGCCAATGCTGCTGCTCAAGCACAAATTAATACTAATTCACCAAATGAAATTTTAGATTGTTTAAGACAAAAAAGTGTAGAAGAGTTTTTGAAAATAGATTTAAAAATTCCTCAACATTTGATTGCATTCGGCCCTGTCCAAGATAATATTGTAATTACATTAGATCCGTCCACTCTTGTACATACTTTTGACTTGTTGCTGTCTAATTTTCCGGGATTAAAAAACAGTAATGAGCATAGTTTAGCTCACCATTTATTAGTTAATCCTCTTTATGCTTTTGTTGATCAAAATACATTTTATGCCTCTGATACAAGTTCATCTAATATGAATCCATCTATTAAAAATCAACCAACTTCAACAGATAAATTAAATGATAAAGCTATTAATAGAACTGAATCAGGTCTTAATAATTTAGCTGCAAGTATTGCTGGATTACAGCATTTACAAGCCTATGACATGCTATTTGGTTTCACAAGAGTAGAAAGTCCATTTATTTTTAGTGCACATGAAGAAAAGTTTGGAATAGATATTTCTAGACGTGATCGTATTTTAAGAACATTAGTGAGAAATTTGTTTGATTATCATCAGCAAGTTATATTATTAACTTTAATAAATGAGTATACTGATTGGTCAAGGCCCGTAGAGCATCCTTTGAGTTTACTTGACTCATTGATAGATGTATTAAGTGATGCACTTATTGTTAGTCCTTTAATAAAATCAGCCGATTTCAACAATAAACTTGCTCAACTAGGTTTTTTATTGTCAAATAATAATAATCGTCGTCATCGTCATCAAGCATTTTACGCTAACTTTTCGAATGATTCATTAGGCTCTTCAACTTATCTAAACCAATTATCTAATCAGCTATTAAATAGCTTAATAAACACTGGTTTTGGAAATCAACAAAACTCAAAATCTAAAAAACGCAGTTTTTTTTATGTTTTTAATTATCAATCTCAAAATTCTGGTTATCCACAAAGAATCGGATGTCAAAGCGGAGAAGAACTTCCTTATTTATTCGGTGCACCTTTAGCAGAAATATATTATCCTAATAATTTAGATAAATCTAGTAATCTTCAATCAACACCGAAAAAACAATTTAGTTATTTTAATTTAAATTATACAAAGCCGGAGATTGCCTTGTCAGAAGCAGTTATTGCTTATTGGTCAAACTTTGTTAAATTTGGGTAAGTAATTTGAAAGTATTTTGATTAGTTTTTTAAGCTTAATTTTAAAATTTTGATCAAAAAAAATCTAATGATATCTCATTTTTGTAAATTAAAGTCAACTAATCAAAATAAAACTTTGTTTTATTTTTGAAAATATTTTTAGAAAAAAAATCTTTGAACGTGAAATGATTTTAAAATAACCAAGCAAAAGATAATTTTTTTTCTCTTAATTTTAGTTAGAAAAAAAAAGAAGTATTTTTCAATAAATTTGAAATACCCCTTGTTTTCAAGTTTTTTTTACTTTACAGTAATTTACTTTACACGATCAGAGAGCTTAAATGAGATTAAAAAAAAATTTTTTTTTTTTACAAAAGATCTAATCGAAAAAATGGACACATTTGAAATCAGCTTTTCAATATGATAAATACAGTATTTAAGTATATATGAATAACTGATGTCCAAAACTGTACCGCCTTTTTTAAGACGTGACTACTGAAGAAAATTAAACAGTCTGATAATTAAGTTTGCTGTTGAGATCAATTTAAACAAATAATTAAATTAAAATTAGAAATTGAATTTTGATTCATTAATTGAAAATCAAGCAAAAAAAAAGAAAAATTTTTTTCTCTTAAACTCTAAATTGTTCTCTATTTAATTATAAATACATATTTTTTGATCATTTCCGTTTTGATCAGCAACTTCTTTCAAATAACTTTTGTGAAAAAAAATCTGTAAAATTTTAAAAATAATTCAAATTAAAAGTTTTTCAAACTTAGCAAAAGTTCAAATTTTTATTTTGATTCAATTACTTGATTTGACAAATACTTAATTTGAGATTTTCTTTCATTTTTAAAAGTGATTTATTGATAAAATGAACTTTGAAGATATTATTTTTTCTTTATATTTTATTTTAAAAAAATTTAGATTTAACTAGTCAAATAGTTTTATTATTTATTAGTTTTTAGAATTTTAAAGTTTAAGTAAAAAATTACATTTTTTTTTAAAGGGATCCTAATATTTGGCCACATGAACTAGATGCAATGCATGATCGGGTCAAAGGACGCTTTGAAAACGTTTATTGGCCTCAATATGAAACTAGTCAGAGAAAATATCTTTTTTTAGGAATGAAACCTAAAATACGTGATCATTTTCATTCACATCGCTTAAGCTATTGGCTTCATCTTTTACCTCAATTACAACATCAAGCAGATCCAGTATTAATGCAAGCAATGGCCGGAAGTTTGTTTAGTGGTCAGCCAGACGCATCATTAAGTGCTGAACAACAACAAAATGTCAATCAATTACAACAATTGTTTAATTTACGTTACCATCTACTTTTAGACCATGAACGTTTAGATACTTATGATGGAATAGTTAGGCCTTTAAATTTTAAATTACGTTCATCTCGTTTAAATTTAGCTGTTTCTTCTTCAACAGATCATTTAAAAGCACAATCTTTATCAGCTATAAGCGATTTTTTAAATTTTAGAAACCCAAGTTCCAATTATACAAATCAACAAATTTCTGTCATTAGTGCTCAACGAAAGTTGACAAATAGTCAAAATTCTTTGTCAAAATTAAACAGCGCAAAGCTAGATGCTGTCAATAATTCTAACAACTTAGTTAGTGTAAATTTATCTGAGCGTTCACCCTACTCAATGGCATTAGTAATAACAATAGCGTTAGGTTGTGGACTTTTATTGTTAAATTTAGCCATTTTTGCAGCTGTTTATCAACAGCTTCATCGAAGAACAAAAAAAGATTCTGTTGGAACTGTCATTTCAAAAAATAACTCTAATTCGAATAATCGTCATCTTAATACATCGAGTTATTCCAATTGCGGAAGTAGTTCTTCAAATAGTACTAATGCAAGTGTATTAATGGATAATAATGCAGTTGAAAAAGAAACTTTAAAACGAAAACGTGTGAATCAGCCCCTTGATTCAAAAATTCGCAATTCATTTGCAATTCTTGATTCTGGAGATAATAACACAATAGAGGGCGCATTAGATTGTCAACAATGCGAGGTAAATTTTTTTTCACTTTTTATTTTGATTTTATACTTAAAAAACATCTAAAATTAAAAATTTGTTTGGGCAAAAAACTGTTTATGTCTTTTTTGAAATTTTAGTTTTTCCGATTGAAAGAACATAAAAAATAAATTTGAATTTTAAGAATCATGTTAGTGAAATATTTTTACGTGTTCAATACTTGATGAAATTTTGTATTGCAATCATTGAATATTTTTTTTTTTTAATGATAAGTTGATAAACAAAGTTATATTCAGAATTATCAGTTGAAACATTCTTCGTTTCAACTTATTTTTAAGTTTCAAAATTAGAAAAAAATTTTTTTAATTTAAATTAAAAAAATGAATTGATTGTTAGAAAATTGAAATGATGAAATGGACTTGATGGGGAGAAGGAAAAAATGCTTTTTTTTATGAAAGCTTACACTATAAAAAAATTTAAAAATTAAAAAAAAAACATTAAATTGAAAGTTCTTAAACAAAAAGTTTTTTTTAATTGATGTCCATCTTCAACATAATTGGATCGTTAAGCTATAAAAAAAAAAATTTTTTATTCAAAGATATCTATTAACATTAAATTGTTAAAAATCTTAAAATTAATGTCTTTTTTTGTTTCTTTTTAAGTCAAAACATGTAACTCAATTGATATTTTAATAGAACAAAACTTTTTCGAAAAAAAAATTCTTTTAAATAATTTTCAAATATTTTAGTTAAAAAAACTTCTAGTCAAAACATTTCAAAAAAAATTCAATTTATTGAAACTTTTTTTGAAGTTTTTGATTTTTAATTAAAATTCATTCTATGGAAAAAAACTTTTTCACTATTAGCCAATATTTCATGAAAAATTTTTTAAAAACTTGATTCATTTTTTTTGTCATTAATTAAAATGAAACTAGGTATTCTTAAACGTAAAAAAGTGATTAAATCTTTTTTGCTCATAACTTAAGCAAAAAAAAAAAACCATTCGGGTGGACAAGAGTTATGTTTTTACTAAAAACCTTATTAAATATTTAAGCAAAAGATATTTTGGAAAACTTAATTTTTCTTTTTTAAAAAAAAAAATTGACTAATGACTTTGAATGAAAAACTTTTTTTTCAAAGCAATCTGATTACAAGAAAAAAATTACACTAACTTCTATGTTTTTTTATTGTTAAATTTATTACCTGTTTTGTTAAAAAAATCTTATTTTTTATTTTTAGAAAAATAATTATATTTTGGAAGATGATAACATTAAATTGACTACAGATCAACTTTTAGTAGCACAATTAGATCAAAATTCAATTTATGCAACTCAACTTAATAATGCTTATTTAACAGCCCAAGCTATTCATAATGCACAGCAAACTCATCAACAACAATGGTCAGCAATTGAAAATACTAGTCATTTGACATCAGATAATACTTCAAACCATTTACTTGATAATCAAATAATTGTTACTACATTAAGACCTAGTCCTAAACATTGTACTGTAAACTGTTGTGATTATTCTTATCAATTTTCTGGACCTGTACAGTTCAATAATAATCCAAATCAAATAAACACTTTTATAAATTCAAATCAAACAAATTCTCAGAATAATCAATCACAACAATTTATATCTCAGCATTATTTAGTTAAAAATACAAAAAATTTAATTGGAGAAACAGAAAATCAAGATAATGCCTCTTGATTTCAGTAACTTGAATGTTTTTAGATTAAACAATTGACATTTTAACAAATGTTTTGTACAAAGTATTTATTGTAAATAAAATAAATTAATAAAGAGTGTTTATTTGAAAATATATTATTCTTTTAAGCTGGAATAAGTGTTGAATATTAATTAAACCGCCTTTAAGAACCAAAATTTTAAAAAATTTACTAATTTTTCAACCTGTTCATAAACTCAGAAGAATTTTTTTATTAAACTTTGTTACAAAATTGTTTAGACCAGATGCTTTTGATCTTTTTTTTTGCATCTGTAAACTGAAAAATATTAGATAGCCAACATAAAAAGTAAAATATTTACATCTTATTTTTTTTACCGCCTTTTATTAAAGTTACGCCTTAAAGTTTTTTTTTTAACTTTGACCTTTTTTTTGTATTTGTCTATGTTTAAAAAAAATTTGATTTTCAAGTATAAATTATTTTAAGACTACTTTAAAGCTAATAAATCTGAAGCAGCATTTAAAAAATTTTTAAACTTATAGTTTTAAATTAAATTTGTAAAAAAAAGTTTTCTCAATTTCAAAAGAAAGCCATTTAAATTATTTTTAAATGGCTAGTAAAAACAATAAAACAAAATCAAAAGACAGAAAAAATTTATTTTAAAATTTTTGAAACAGGAAAAGGTTTTTTTTTATTACGAAGGGGTCTAGAATTTTGTTGACTAAAAAATTCAAAAAAAAAAAAATAAATAAATGAAGTTATAATAAAAAATTTAAGAAACTTTTTAATGCCGGAAGTCGCGCGTAGTTTGAGTCTAGAAAAAAAAATTATACATAGTTTACACATATTAGACTAAGTTTTACAACTTATACATTTTTTTGTTTTTTTTTTTAGTTATTCATAAATAGATGTTTTATATTTATGCAAATTAAAAATATAATTTTATTAAACGTAAAATCATTCAACTACATGAATTTTGTTACACCTTTTTTGATTTTTTTATCGCTATTATTCAAATTTTTAATCTCTTTTTAAATATAGTTACATCTTTTGAAAATTTTTTTAAAAAATTAAACGGAAGTTGATGAAAAAAAGATAAGATTAAAAGATTAAAGATGTTTAAAAACACCTTTGACGTTCCATAAACTTTTTTGAGGTGATAATTTTAAAATTTTATAGTTATCATTAAACTTCTTTTGTCCAAAATTACTTATTTGATCTTTTTTTTAATGACAAGTAGCTAGTTTCCGGTTAATTTACCGCCCTTGTTCAACGCAATCATTAATGATCAGTAGTTCAAATTTTTCAGCATAAACCTAAAATAAAATTTATTCTTTAGTAATTTGTTATAATGAATTTAGTCGTAAACGTGTTCTAACATGCAACTATGAAAATATTTTTTTGTCTAAATGTAAAAAAATGGCTTAAAATTTAAAAGTTTATTTTGATTAAAAATGTTTTCAAAAATAAAGTTATAGGTAAGCTCAAAGTTTTATTTTTATTCTTAAAACATTTGAAAAACTTTTTTTACTTATTTATATCAATTAATTAATTTTTTGATTGAAATTTTATAACTTTTAGAAAGAACTTTGTTTTAGTTTTTATTTAAAACAAGTTTTTAATATATAAAAAAGACATCTTTACTATTATTAATCACTAAAATTAAGTTTCTTCATGATAAATTAGCAATTAATCGTTTCACATAATTAAATCTAAAAAACATCTTTAAAGTTTTTCTATGACTAGTTTCATTAAGTTGAAATAAAAAAAAAAACTTTCAAAAAAATTTTGACCATTCTAATGAAAACAAGTTTTTTTTTTGAGCATTTTAGTTCCGGTCTGAAAAGCATAGTAAAAAAACTTTCCAATAAAAAAATTAAAGATGAGTTTTAAACAAATACTTATGAAAATCAATTATTGAGAAAAAAAAAATTTAATAATGACTAATAAGTATATAAAGTTAATTGAGTTAGTTTTAACAAATTAGTAAAAATTTTTACTAAAAAAAAAAATTTTAAATTCATCAAAGCTTATGATTTCATTAAACTTTTATGTTTGAAACTTTTTTTTTAATTTAATTTTCTCTTTTTATTTTTTTTCATAGAAAAATTTTGATAGACTGAATTAATCAAATAGTTAGATATTTAAATAAGAAATGGAAATTTTATCGAATGCAAGAAAAAGAATCTAATTTATTTTAAAAACTTATATTCTTAATTTAAAGTTTTCTATAATACAAGCTTATTTAATGATTACCTAAAATATTTTGAACAAAAAATCAAATTTAAAAAACTAATTTGGTTTTTTTGTCAAAATTGATTCAATTAATTTTTCAATAAGTTTGAAATATTAAATTTATAAACGTCTGTTAAAAAAATTAATTGAAGTTAATAGATAAACAATTATTTTTTGAAGAATAAAAAGTTTAAAACAATATAAATAAAAATTGTCAAAAATAGAATCAATTATTTCAAATTTTTAATTTAATAGTCAATTTAAAGTTAAATAACTTCAATTTAAATTCTTTTGATTTTCAGCTAATTAAATTTTATTTTACTTAAAAAAACAATTTAGCATAGAAATTCAGAATAATTAAAAAAACATTACAAAGTTTTTTTTCAAATGAAAATTTTATTTAAAGTAACAAAACGTTTTTTTAAGTTGAATAATAAAGTTTCATTAATTATTTTTTTTAAGTACTTTATGAAACAGGAAATAATTATTTTTAGACAGTTTTTTTTTGATTTTTTTAAGAATTTTTAATTAAAAGTTAAACATTTTAATCTATTGTTTGTTCAAGTTATATTTTTCATTACAGTTTAGTTAAATAATAATAATTAGCTTTTGACTAATTAATTAAAAATAAGTTTTAATTTAAAATAATTTATCAATATATATAATTGCTATTGATTTTGTGATGAATAGACTTTTTTGATAAAATTAAATTTTTGTATTAAAACTTTATAACTCTATTGAATTTTAATAATTTTTAACCAATCAAATTGAAAATTTCTTCCTTATTAATTTTGACATTAGAGTTTTTTTAATATTTAACTTCAATATTTTAAAATAGATTTCACCTCAAAAAAAAATTTTCACCTAAAATATAAAAGACACTTAGTAACATTTTGTTTGTAAAAAGAAAAATTTTTAGGATTATCTTAATTCAAAATAATGGTTTAGGCTATTAGTACTACAAATAAAGCAAGACTAAAATAAAAAAAATTAGCGAACAAATATATTTTGTCTTTTATATTTCTCATTACAAAAAATATTTTTCTGTCTGAGATTGAAAAAATTAATCTTCTGTTTGTTTTACTTTCAGGTCGCCGCAGCTAGCCAAATTTTTCCGGTTCCGATGATGGTTATTGTTTGTTTTTTTTTTTTGGTTACATTTTATATTTTCGCACACTACGTTCAATGAATTTTAATTATAAAGTTTTTTTTATCTATATTGTTAAGATTTTTCGTATAAAAAACAAGTAGTAAAAAGCTAAAAGAAATCTTTTATTTATTACAAATATTTTAATTCAAACGATAATAAAGTCTTCTTTTAAGTAACAAATTTTTCTGAGCTTAATAAATTTAATTGACCACTAGTTTTTGTTTTCAGTATATATATTTTATCATTCAAATTAGTAAAAATTTCTTATTGTTTCTGTAAATCAAATTTTTTTTTATTAGTTTATTAAATTTTAATGTTCTTCATACGAAAGATTATTCAAAAAAAAAGAAAAAAACCTTAGTTAAAATCCAAAAATAATTGATACATCTGTACATTAAATTTATTTTTGTCTAAAACGTAAATAAATTTCTAATTATTAGAACAAAATTAATATTATTTTTTTTAATTAAAGAAAAGTTATATAAGCCATACTTACATTTTTTCAGCAAGCTCTTAATTCTATACTATGATCAACTTGATCTTTACAAATGAAAATATTTTAGTTGTTTTGTGCAAATATTTATAACAAAAATTAACTTTGATTCTGTTTTGACTAAACAAGTATCTTCGAAATACCAAACTTATCAAATAAGTATTTTTCATAATTTTCTAATTAAGAAAACTGACTGCGTTTTTCTTTTTATGAAAAGTTCACTAAAAAATTCTTACATTACCCTAAATTAACTTTTTATATTACCCTTGTGCCATGTTTTTAATTTTTTATTGAATTTAATACTTTGACTTTAAAATAAGCATGTTTGAATAAAATTACCCTTTTATAAATATTATTGGTTTTATCAATTATTTTTTAATTTTGTCATTGATATTATACAACAGGTGAACATATTCTCAAGTTTTCAAAAATGATATAATAGGTGAAAAAAGTACTTTTAGCTTAATTTAATAAATAAAAAAGTAAATAAAAATATTCATATACTTGAAAGATATTTTTTAATGAATTTTAAGTTCTAATATTTCGTTTTTATAATAAAAAATTTAACTTTGAACTTTTTAATTAAAGTTAAATTTGAGTGAAAAGGTTTATTAAAAAAGTTATTAATAGAATACTAAATAATTAAGCTAAAATTTTTTATATCAAACAATAAATTCAAAAACTATTTTAATTTTGTCAAAATTAAAAAAATTTTCTCAAAAACTTTATTAACTTTTTAGAAAAAAAAGGTTTTTAGAAAGAAAAGTTTTTATGACAATTTAAAGTTTTAATTTTTAATAGTTCTAGTTGATCATATTATTTTGTTGAACTTTTACAACATTTTTTAAATGAATCAAAAATAAAAAATAATTTTTATGATAAAAAATAATTAAAACTAAAAGCCGATTTAAATTTTTTTTTTTCTAAGGCTTTAAAAAGAAAAATCGGTATATGATGAAAGCTGTTCATAAAGATCAGTTTTTTTTCAGCATGAATTCATCTTTTTTATTATACTCATGTCTTATCAAACTATCTTAGACAATGAAAAACTTTATTTCATTTGCAAAGCCAAAATAAATATAAATAAATAAATTTCTTTCATTTGTTATAAAAAAGTTGAGACATAGTTATAAGAACTTTATTCCTTTTTATATTTAAACTTTTTTAACTACTATTTAATAATTTTTTTCTTTTAATGAAAATTATTAGAACGTTTTTTATAAACCTTTTTTTTTAAACTAATGCAAATCTTTATGAATTAATCAAAATTCAAAACAGTGAATTAAAATTAAGTTTTAGAGCCAAATTAACTAAAAAAAGTCGGAAAATTAATCTTTGATTGTAATTTATTTTTGTAATTATTACAAAAAAAATTCTATTTAATTATATTTTATAAATAAACTTTATAAATTCATTTTTAACAAAAAAAAAAGTTAGCCGGAAGTAGAGATTTTTTCATTTTAATTTAAAGAAAATTCAACGATTAAAACTTATAGAACTAGTTTTAAGTGCAAATAGTTGAGAAAAAAATTTAAATTCATAATCTTGAAAAATTTTTTTTACTAATTTTATTCATAAAAATTGCTTTTTTTTTAATTTTTTTCAAAGCTTTTCGCGTCATCATTGCATCTAACGCTTATTTATCATTTGAAAATTGATTGTGTTGTCTTTTGCAAGTTTAACTTTATTTGTTTAGTTTTATTTCATAAAAAATTATGAGCTTTATTTTGAGCTTAAAATACCCTTAAAATCGATTGACAAAAAAAATAAAAAGATAAAAATTAAACATTAACAATAAAAAAATAAGCATAAGTTTTTTTTTTAGCTTAGTAGATGAAATTTAGTTCGAAGTGAACAAAAATTTATTGAAACTTAGTTTTAAAACTGTTTATTTTATAACTATTTTTTCACTCTTCTTTGACATTTAATTGTCTTTTCTTTTTAAAGTTAATATGATGAAGTCAATTTTTTTTAATCATCATAAACTAAAAATATTTTTAAGCTTTAAGACTTGTCTAAATAAATTGAATGATTTTTTTATTTTGTTTTGAGTTATTAAGCTTATAAAAATTTTTAAAAATCTAAATAACTTTCTTTAAAAATATAAGTTTATCTAAGCTTTATACATTTTGATTAATAAAAATATTACAAGAAAATAGGTTTTAATAAGATAAACAAAATTATTTTCTAAAACTAATAATTATCGTGTTTAATAAAGAGTTTTCAAAGTTTTTTTCTAAGCATCAATCAAAATTTTAATCTTGATGAAAGTTTATGAAAAAGAAAATTGCTATAAATTACAAAATCAAACTAATTATTTTGACTTAGTATGTTTTAATTTTCATATTTTAATAAAAAATTAATTATTTTTAAAATCTTATAAAATCTTTCTAAACTTTATAATTTTATCTTAGACTTAATAACCTAAATCATTTTAACATTCTTGTTTTAATCTAGTTTTAACTTAATTGATTTGTTAAATCAAAAAATAGTAAAAAAAAATTTTTCTCTTTTAATTCTTCCTATTTTGATTAAAATTGTTCAATTTTTTTTTATTAGACACTTTCATCTTTTAAAACTTTTTTTATCTTTTTAAATTAAAACTTTTTATATGTTGTTGAATACAAATTTATATCTTCTTATAACTAAATTTTTTCATCTTCTTAAAAATTTTATTTTCTTTTTTTGGTTTATAAAAACATTTTGTTGAATGAAAATTTTTTCAAATTTCTATCTTTCAAATAAAAAAAAATTCTATTAATTTATATATAAACTTTTATTATAAATATAAACTTTGTCTATTTAAATAAAACTTTGTCTATTTAAACATAAATTTTTTCTATATTTTGGAACACAACTTTTTAAATGAAAACATTTTTTTTTGATAGAAACTTTTTTTTTTTGATTAAAATTGTAATATTAAAAATTTGTAAGCCTCTAGTGTTATTACTTTATATTAAAAACTTAAGTCTAATATTTAAGATTATGTCCTTTTAAAAAATCAGACATTTGATGTTTCTATAAAGATAACCTCGGTTAATTCATTAACTCATATTTTACTTATATTTAAAACCTAAAACTCATTTATATACATCACAATAATTAAATCATTTTTAAAATTTAAAACTCATTTAGCTGAAAAAGAATTTTAAAAATAAATTTTATGTTAATTTTATTAATTCATTCTACATGAGATCTACATGAATTTATTTGTTTCTTCAAAAAAATCATCTTACTATTAAACAAAACTTTTTTATTAAACATCTTTTTAATCTTTAAAATACTTAGTATTCCAATTTTTCACACTTTCTTTAAACATCTTTTTGATATGTTTCTATTTTTTTTCAATATCTTTAACAGGACGATAGAATTATTGTAGAAGTGTCAAAGCCATTGAACATCTGTTTTTTTTTACTCATCTGTCAGATCCAGTTACAAAGAGTTTTACTTTCGTTAAGAGATCATATAAAAATGAAGCAAAAAAAAAAAAAATTTGCTGAAATCATCAAAACTTTTAAAAACTTTAATTTTTTTTTATAATGCTCAAAACTAGCCTTAAACTGATTAAGTTTATTTTTTCAATCATCTAACGGCTGTTCATCAAAACTTATTTGAAAGTAAAAGAGTTCATTACTCTTTAATAAAGTCAAATGGCTAGTATAAAAAAGTCTTAACTATTGATTGGTCTGAACTTTAAATTCACTATTTTAATTTTTTTTATTTAGTCTTTGATCAATACATTTTTAAAAAGAAAGATTTTCTCAAAAATGTATATTAGAAAATTTTAAATACTTAGAGTAAATACCTTAAATTTTTTTTACATAGATAAAGTTTGATAAATTGGTTAATAAATTTGTTTAAACAAAAAATTTTTAACTTTGCATAGTCTTTATGAAAACTTTCAAAAATCCATTCTTCATAAAATATGCAAACTAGTTTACTTTAAAAATATCTAAATAGTTGCTAAGGTTTGTTGATTTAGACAAAAAAAATTTTATTCTTTAAAAACATAATTTTTCTTTTTTAAAAAATTCAAAAATAATCGAGTTCAAAGTTGAATTTGAAAATACTTTAAATCTTGTAAATATTTTTTTTATAAATTTTTCTTAGATTTTTTGATAAAATCTGTTTTTTAGAGAGTTGTTTATTACAATAAGAATTTTTTACTGAAATTTAATTATTAGTTAGGTTATTATTTTTAATTCACTTTTTAAATTAATTCTGTTATTTAATAAATTCTAAACTTTATTGAATTTTCGTCTATTCATTTTTTTTATTTCAGTGAATTTTATTTTCTTAAATCTTTCATTCTTCTAAACTTTTTTATTTCTTTCTTAAAAACTTTCTTTTTTATGAGCTTTTTCATTTCTTTCTTATAGACTTTTTCATTTCTTTCTTATGAACTTTTTCATTTTTTTCTTGTAAAATTTGTTTAATATTTCAGTAAATTTTTCATCTTGTTTTGATAACTTTTTCTCAAACATTTTTTTGTGTAAATTTTTTAAAACTAATATTTTTCAAAAAAAGATGCTTCTCATTAACAAACAGAAGTCATCAATAATCTAAATTTTTTTTTATTGCTACTAAATACATAACAAAAACTCAACTAAAAATTCGTTTGCTTAAAATATATAACTTTTCTTAAACAAATTATTTAAAATCAATTTTATTAAACTTTATTTACTTTTAACAAATTATTCAAAAAAACTTTATTTAAACTCAATCTAAGTAATAGACACTAAAAAAAAAAAAGTTTTCTCAAATTTGAATTTTTTAATTTTTTATTTTGAACGCTTAATTAAAATTTAAACAAAAAGTAAAAAATTAATTTTTACATAAATTCAAATATTTTAACTTAACAAACAAAATTTCAATTTTTTTTTATAAAATTTGCATTTTTTTATAAATTTACAAAATCAATTTAGAAAAAAAAAACCTTTTTTTTTCAAAACTCAATTTAAAAAGCAGCTAAATTTCAAGAAAATTCTATTGCTCGTTTTTAAATATTCAAAATTTTGGTTTCTCTGTTGAATTTGTTTATTTTGTATTTAAATCTTTTTGTAATTTTTAGTTTGTCAGTTTTTTAAATTTGATTTATAATTTGAATTTTTTTCTTTAAAAAAATATTTAACTTAAAAACTACTCTATTGAAAATTTGAAAAGAATTTTAGTTGAAAAAAGAATAAATTAACTCAATTTCTTTTCATAAAAAAGAAAAAAGTTTTAATCATTTTTTTACCAACAAAAAACATTAACTTATTTTTTATAACTAACATGTATCTTGTCACCTAAAATCCTATTTAAGAAATTAACAAAAAAATAATGTAAGTTACAAGGTAAAAAATAGTTTTCTTTTTAAAAACTTTAATAAACCTTCAATAAACAACCATTAACAATTTTGAACCACAAACCTCTGTGCTTGACCAATGTTAATTTATAACGGAAACAAGATAATGTTATGTTATTAAAATTTTTTAAAATAAATTGTCTTTTTTTAATTTTTATTCACAAATGATGTATTTTTATTTTTAAGACTTTTTATCTGTTTTTGTTTTTCATTTTTTTGTAAAAATATTTTTTATAAATTGCGCTTTTATTATTAATGCGCCACCTATTATAATTTCCATAAAGTAATTTGATTTTGTTTACATTCTAAAGTCAAGGCGGTGTAAATTAATTGATATTTTAAGTGAAATTTTTTTTATTGAAAAGGAAAAAAAAAATTGATTCGAATTTTTTTCTAAATATAATTTGCCTTATTCAAATAGAAGTTAATATTTTCAAATTTTTAAAGCTTTTTATACTATCTTATGTTTTTTATTGTTTGAAAACCATTTTGTTAAATAGTGTTATTGTTTAGTTTTAATTAAAATCTTTTTAGGTAAGCTAATAATTATGAAATTAACTTGATAATTTAAGTTTAAAGACTTTTAATTTAAATCATTTAATTTATTTTCTAATTTTCTTCAAAAAGATTCTTCTTGAAAAATTAAAAAGATTTTCATTTAAAGATAAATTTTTAAAAAAAAAATCTGAAAAATTTTTTTTTTTTTAATCAACGATGAATCTTTTAGTAGTAGATAAATCTGTAAAATTTTGTTGAAAGATGATTTTGTAAAATTTTGTTCAAAGATAAATCTAAAAATTAAAGATGAATTAAAAAAAGTCTTTTTAATTATATTTTAAATGAATTTTTTTTTTTTTGGTTAATTAAACTTTTTATTTTAGTGTTAAAAGAATTATTCTTTGTAAAATGAGTCAAGATATTAATACGAATGAAATAAATGGAACAATTAATTCATTTCTTAATTCATTAACTATGGATGAACTACGCAGCTTAATCAATGATTCAAATCAAGAAAGTCGTTTAGAAGAATTCATAAAAAATTGTTCAATTGTAAGTTTTTTTTTCTTTCTAAAATATATTTGATTGCTATGAATTTTAAAAAAAAGAAAAATATTTTTGAACAAAATTTTTCTTTTGTAGCTTGAACAGAATTTTCTTTTATAATTTTGAATCAAAAATTTTTATATTTGAATTAATAGCTAAATTAAAATTTCTCATAAACTATAAAATTTTAATTAAGTAATAGAAACAATTTGAAAAATAAATATCATTTTTAATTTCATAATTAAATTAAAAAGTTTAATTAGAAATTTTAATACTAAAAATTAGATTTTTTTAACTTGATTTAAACTTAAAAACATTTTTAATTAATAAATTGAATTACTAATTAATAATTTTTAAAAATAATTTTTTAATTTGAAAGGTTAAAAATTTGGAAAAAGAAAAAGAACTTTTAATAGAAAAAAATAAAAGTTTAGCTATGTCTAATTGTAAAAAACAGCCTATTTATAATGAAACAAGAAAAGTTTTAGAAGAATCGCATAAAAGAGCTGTTGAATTAAAACAAGTAATTACAGAAAAGCAAAAAAAATTAGAAAAATTAAAACCTAAAATAACTCCAGATAAATTAAGAGGTTTATTGCAAGTAGCTGCTCAAGAAAGTGAAGAACAATCTGAAGAGATTGCAAAACATTATTTATCTAAACAAATAACATATGAAAAATTTTTAGATGAATTTATCAAGAAAAGAACTATTTATCATTTAAGACGTATTAAATACGAAAAACTAATTGATTCAATACAAAATCAAAGTTTAAATACCTCAGAATCAAATTTATTTAATCAAAATAATTTACCAACAAACAACCCACCATATCCTATTTTACCTAATACACCATTTATTTACCAGCCAATTCATCCAGGAATACAACCAGTACGTTCTGCTCCGTTACCACCACATATGGCTAATATATTACCTCCTTATCCAACACCATCTTACACGCCATTCAGTTATAATCCGAATCATAGATAATTTTATTTAATTTTTCTAATGAAAACTTAAAAAAAAGGTAAAACGCTTTTTTCAAATGAATTAGAGAATCTTATGATGAAGCTTATTTATTAATTGTAAAAT
This sequence comes from Anisodus tanguticus, assembly GCA_034509755.1. Taxonomy (NCBI): domain Eukaryota; kingdom Viridiplantae; phylum Streptophyta; class Magnoliopsida; order Solanales; family Solanaceae; genus Anisodus; species Anisodus tanguticus. The sequence goes on from JAVYJV010000046.1 coordinate 122,194, forward strand.
TTAGAAAACTTTTTTTCAATAATTCATTAATTTCTAAGTTTTTTATATCGTAGTCTAGTGCCAAAAATTTAGAAAACTTAAACATTGTTATATTTTTTTTCAATTTTTAAAGCACAAATTAGTTTTAAGAGTCTAAAATGTTTTAATATATTATAAAGAAATATAAAATTTTTATAAAAAGTAACTTTGTAAGAAGGTGGAGTTAAAAAAATAAAAAAAAGGACGAAATAAAAAGATGAAATCAAAATTAGATTTTGATAAAATTTTATTATGATATGTAACTGAATTAAATCAGTAAGAAATTTAGCCACAAAAAAAAAACTTCAATTAGTATTTATATAAAAAAGAATTGAGACTTTTCTCTTGCTCAGTTATGTAATTTTCAAATTTTTAAAATGCAATTCGAATATCAACTAGCTTTAAAAAAATTTTATCTTTAAAATTTCTATTTTTTGGTTTTAAAATGCTAAATTCAAAATTTATCTTCTTTTTTTATTAATATTTTTTTTTTTGCAAATTTTTTTTTATTGAAAGTGCAAGTTTCTTTTAAAGTTAATTTTAAAAAAATTTAGGTTTTAAAATGATTTATTTTTCGACTTAAAATATTAATCGATGAAAATGTTAAAATTTACAAAAAAATTTTTTTGATAAAAGCTGCCTAAATTTTTTACAAATTTTTTTTTTAAAGAAAAGATGTAACACATTTCATCATACGTGAACATTTACCTTCATTTTTCAACTGCTTATTACCATTTTCAATTTTAACAAGGTTAACTCATTTAAAAAAAAATGCTAAAAACAAAAAAAAATTTATTACACACTTGAAATGTAATTAGCTTTTCAAATAATTCGTTAAATAAAAGTATATTTGTTGACTTATAATTTAACTTAAATGTTAAAATAGAAAAGAAAATTTAGTTTATCTAACCAAATTAAAAGGTATGTTTATAATAAAAAAAAAGTTTTCAAAACTTATAAAAAAAGGAAAATTTTTTTCTATAAAACTAATTCATCAAAACATGTTTTTAAATATTTTCTATAAAGAAATATTTTTCAATAAAAAAACTTTTCAAATGCTTAATCAAACCAGGTGGTAATTATGATTTGATTTGACAAAGGAATTTATAAAATTTCTATCATTTTACAATAGAAAATTCATAGAACCAAAAAAAATTATCTTTGTTTAAACTAAGAAAAAGTTATGTAAATTTATAACACTTAAAAACTAAAGTTTTGTTCATCTTTTTTTATAAGATTGAAATTATCTAATTTTATTTATAATGGAGTTAATTTTGATAAATTTTTTGTCTTCAAAAGAATGCATTACTGCTTAAAAAGACGATTGTAGTTTAAACAAAAAAACTATTTAGCTTATTATAGATGTCAATCAATTACAATAAGTTTCAATTTTGCTAAAAACAAATGACATTTTCTATTATATTAATATAATGAAATTTTTTTAGATCTTTTTGGTAATTATATTCAATTAAAATGATTAAAATTAATACACATCCAACAAAAATTTACTTTCTTTAAGAAAAAATAAATTTGATGTCTAAAAGATTTCAATACTATTTTTTTTTGTTTGAGTTTCACAAAAAAAGAATATTGATATATTTTAATTATTGAATAAAATTGTTTTAACAATTCAAGTAGTTTATTCATAAATTTTGTTCAATAAAAATACAATAGATTTAATAAAAATTTAAACATCTGTAACCAAATTTATTTTATTAGCTTTAAGAGTTGACATCTAATTCTATCTTTAAACAAAAATGATCAATTTAATGTTCAATTTAATCAATGATAAAAAAAAACATAAATGACAATTTTAGACATTTCACTTTGTTAAGGTTTAATAATAATTTGAGACCTTTTTTCTTAAATAAATATAAGCTTCTGTTTACTTTGGCATCTGTCAAGTGAAAAGCATTTGTTGAAGTATTAAGTCAAAAATTTAAAATAAATCAGCAACTCTTAATATAATGAAAGAAATAAATTTTAATTTTAATAATTTAATTATTTGGTCATCAACATTTTATTTTAAAAAGAATAATCTTTCTAATTAAGTTTTCAAATATTTTATTTTTAAAAAGAGCGTTTCAAAAAAATTTATACGAGATTTTTTATAAAAAAAAAAATTTAAAAACTTCAGTGAGAATTTTAAAAAAACTTTCATATAAAAAATTTTGTGAAAACTTTTGAAAAATTTGAAAAAAAAATTAAGAAAATAATTTGATAGAACTTTCTTAAAAAAATTTTCTAAAACTCTTATAAAAACTAGTAAAAAGTTTCAAATCTTTGTAAAACTTTCTCAAATAATTATTTTTTAAAAATTTATAAACAAAAGATTTTCCTAAAAGTTTTTTTGTAAAAAAAAATTTCCTCTAAAATAATTAGAATTAAAACTAATTTGTTTTAAAAGCAAAATTAAAAAAAGCTTTTTTTTAAAATTTCCTATAATTCTTAAAATTTTAAATGAGTTTTAGATAAAATTATCTATTGATTTTTAAATTATAAAAAGTATCAATAAATGTATCAAGTTTATATAAGTTTGTTAATTTAAAGATTTTTTTTTACAAAAAATTAAAAATAAAATATTGTTAATTAAATTAATATTATTAACTTTGATAAACATTAGTAAAATTATAATCAATAGATAGATCAAACCTTTTTTTTTTTCAAACTTTAATAGTAAAATCAATTGATATGAAAATAAATTTAAGAAGAGAGAAAACGATTCATTTTTTAATCTTATATATCAATAAACGATTTTTATGAAGCAGATTAGTTTACCTTTAATTGATAGTTTTCTTTGAAAAAATCCAATTAAGTGATCTTTATGAAATATTTAAAAAAGTGAAATCAAAAATAACTTGATAGTTAATTTATAAAAAGACTAAACTGTCAAATATACTGATAATTCAAAAAAAAAGAAGAAAATTAATTTGAAAATAGTCTTAGAAACTTAAATTATTTACACAAAGAAAGAACTTTTAACATGATCTATAGACTTTTTAAATAGTAATTTTTAACTGTTAATAAGTAGGTTAAGAACCTTATCGCAAGAGAATAAATATCTTTGAATTAATTTTTTTGTAGCATATGTGACATTAAAATGAATTTACTTCCTAAATAAAGTTTCTTATTTTATCAAAATTTTAATTTTAAAAAAAAATGTTTCTTACTTTAAATTTTAATATGACGGCCATATGGTTTGTGAATTTACCTTTTCAAAAAAGAATTAAAAAAAAAATGTCAAAATTAATTTTTTTTTGTTTCTATTTTATAGATAATTTTAGTGACATCTGCTTATTTTAAGATTTATATAAAAAAATTATTCTTTTTGAATTAGAATCATTATTTTCATTGTTTGTAAAAAAGTTTTGAATTTTAATAGTTACGTAGGTCCATTTAAATTTTTTTTTTACGAGCTAGTTTACAAAAAAAATCGATTTGTTTTTTCAATCATTTTGTATAATTTAATATGTAGATTGTCTTTTTAAAACTAATTTAAGTATTTTGTTTCAAACTAAAATATATTTTTAAAATCATTTGTTTTCAAAAACGTAGTATTTCTAAATTTCCTTCTTATTAATTTTTTAAACTTTTTTTTGAGAAAAATTTTTAAATTTTTTTACTATTTTCTTAAATTAATATTTCCTTTCAAATTCGTGTACATTATCACAAAAAAAACTTAATTTGGCATCTGCAAAAGAAAAGTTTGTAAAATAAAATATTTTTTTTTCATACTAAGTACCTATTAAACAAAACCCATGGTTGATCATAACAATGAGCTGAAACATTATTTTTAAAAAAAAAAAACCTAGATAAATATAAGAAAGTGGTCTTAGATAATTTTAACGTTTGTATCAATTGTATTAAGTTTTAAAAAAAATTTTTTTTTCAAAAAAACAAAAAGTCGATTTTTAAGTAAAAATCAAAAATTTTTTCACATTTTTAGCGAAAAAAGTTTTAGAATACTTTTTAAATAAAACAAAAGATTGATACATATTGTTTAGAAATTGTGGTGGACCTAAAAAAACATGTTATAATAAATAAAAATTGCTTTTTAGATATCCTTTAACAATTATTTGTATTTTCTTTACTATAACGCATCATCACCCAGTTAAACGAATGACTAAGTTTTTTTAAAAATAAATTGAAAATTATTTGATTCAAAAATATTTAAAAAAAGAAAAATTTTCTATATTTTCATACAAAAAACCAAGCTTGATAAAAGATGATAAATTTATCTTTTTTGGAGGAAAAAAGTTTATTAAAACGTTGTAGAAATAAACTTGAAGATTTATAAATAATTCAAAAATTGATTTTAATCAATTGTTTAAATTAAGAAACTTGTATTTGACATTTTAAAATAAATTAACCTTGTTAATATCATTAAAATTCTTTAAAAAAATTGTAAATTATTAATTTGATTTACTGTCTTCTTTTATTTTCATAAATAAATTATTAAGAAACATGATCTCATGTGAGAATTGTATAATTTGAGTTGAAAGCTTTTATTGTTCTTTTACGTTTTTACAACTTAGTACCTACAAAAATTGGTTAAATTATGAATAGCCAATCTAAATAAGTCAATAAATTTTAGATGATCAATGATCAAAAAAATCAAAAAATAAATTTAGAAAAAAACATCTAAAGCTTATAAATGATTTTTTATAGATAAATTTACCAAAAAACTTTTTTTAAATTAAAACTTGATAGACAATTAGAATATCAAAGTATAATAAAGAATTTCAGAATAATTAAAATATGAGAGTAAAAGAAGATATTCTGAGCATAAAAGTAAAATAATGACAATTAAAGCTTTATAGTAAATCAAAGAGAATTGAAATTTAAGAATAATTTTAAAATGATTAGAATTGAAAGATGAATAAAGTTTGATGATGATAAAAAGAAAAAAATAATTAAAACTAAAAGAAAATTTAATGATAATTAAAAGTTTAAAATAAATCAAAAAACTCACTTCACTAAAACTTTTTTCATTTTAATTAAACTATTGTATAAGACTTAAGAATTGCAAATAATTGTAAAAATATTTAAGTTCAATTTATTACAACTGAAAAATTCTTTTAAAGAAAATTAGCTTATTTCAATTGAAAAAACTATGAAATCATTTTTCTTTTTAGAAAAAATTACGAAATCAAAAAAATTTTAATAGATTAACTTTGATTATTTAGCAAATTGTTACATAGTTAAACATTCATTAATTTTTAAAGCTAAGTTTTCAAACATTCTTCTTTATAAAAAATTTGAAATCTTATATTTTATAACTTAAACTTCTTAGTCAAAAATTTTTTATTGATATCTTTTTCCAGCTCAAAAATTATTAATCAGAAAATATTTATAGAAAAAATTCAAAAAACAATGTTCTTATGCAAACAATAAATTGATGATTTAATTAAAAAAATGAAAAAACTAATTCAAAAATGGAATGTTTTAACGAGATAGAAAAAAATTTTTAAAAAAGAAACTGAAAAATAGAAAATTAAGTTTAAAATTTAAATTTAAAAAAAGAAAAAAAAATTTGAAAAAAGAAAATAATTTGAAAAAAGAAAATAATTTGGAAAATTAATTTTCAAAAAGAAAAATGTTTTTTTAAAATAGAAATTTTCAAAGAAAAATCTTAAAAAAGAAGAATTTAAAATAAAGAAAATAAAATTTGATTTAACACTAATTTTAAACAAACATAATTCTAAATCAAAATAAATTCAAAAATTTTTCTGAAAATACATTTAGTTAAAAATCAAAAATAAAATTTTCTAGTGAAACAAATTTTTTTTCAAAGAAAAATTTTTTTAATTAAAACTTGACAGATAAAAATTTGATAATGGTAAAACTAAGAAAGACAAAAACTATTTTTTATCATTATCATAATCATTAATACGAATTATTATCCTATTTAGAAAAGCTTGCAAAAAAAAAAAAAAAATTTTGATCTCAAAATGTATAAAAATTAATTAGTGTTTTTAATTTTTTATTTATAGCCAATTAAATAGATTTTTGTTTCTTTTAAAATAAACAAAAAACCTTAAATATTCAAAAAAAAGTAAACAAATTTATTGTTCAAATTTAAGAAACAAAATTTTTGTAAACTTATATGTAAAAAAACCTAATCATCATAAAAAACTATAAGCTTTAGACATAAATCAAAAAAACAAAAATTAAACTTATTGTGTTACAAATCATTAATTATAAAATTTTTGTAACAAAGTTTTAAAATTGGCTTCAAATCAATTAGTTTTCATGCCAATTAAGTTTTATGAAAAAGTTGTTAATAAAAAAAATCATAATAGAAAAATGATGAAAAAAAATTGATTAGTTTTTTACAAATTGAAAATCATTAAATGAATTAAAATTTTTTCTATTAATAACTATGTTAATTTATATAAAAAACTGAAAAAAAAATAATTTAAATAAATTTTTCTTATTAAAAACCTCAAAAATATTTACAACTCAAATTGGAAAACAATTTATAAAAAGTAAACCTAATTTCATAACAATTATAAATAAAACATTAAAATAACAGCTACAATTAAAATCAAAAATGATAATTTGAAAAATTGATCAAAATCTTGCTTTTCTTCCATTTTTTTTTTCTCTATTTTTTCATAATATTCCCTAACATATTTTTGTCTGGAAAATATATCTACATCAGATTTTAACATTAACTCATTTAAATTTTTAGAACTACGTTTATTTACAGGTTTTTTTCTTATTTTATTAAACCTTTTCTCTTGATCAAAAATGTTATTTCTTTGATTATTATAATTATTTTGACCATCAAATAATGTACCGAATATTTTTCTATCATAATAATTTTTTGATTCAACATCACTCAATGTATCATAAGCTTTTTGAACTTTTAAAAAATTTTTTTTATTTTCTTCAACACTTAATTTTTTGGAATTTATATCTGGATGATATATTTTTGATTGTTTTAAATAAGCTTTTTTAATTTCTTGTTGAGATGAAGTTGGTTCGATTTCTAAAAGCTCATAATAATTTTTTCGAAAAAAATAAGAAGAAACATGTAAAAAACGATTTCTACTATTTTCGACATAAAATATTAAATTAAATTTATTTTTAATTTTAATCATCTTTAAAATTAAAACATTCCTAATAAATATTTAAGTTTAAAACATGTTTATGTTATTAAACTTCAAATTTTGTCAAGTTTATTTTAGTTTTGTAAACTAAGCATGCGCAACCTTATAAAAACAAATAGTTATTTTCACATAACTTTGTTCAGAATTTTATCAAATTTAAAAAAAAAAATATCCAACTTAATTATATGAAATAAAATTCTTAATTCAATTACTTAATAATGAAATATGATGTATCAAAAAATTTATAGTTAATTTTCACCGAAAATTTGGAAAAAAAGTTTAATTAAGTTCTGTTCTATAGTGAAAATTTCACTTTTTTTTTTGAAATCGAATTGATTAAAAAAATCCAAAATGTCTAATGATAGCTTAGTAAATTTTTTAAATTTAAGAGAATTAAATTTAATTAATAAAGATAATTTTAACAAAAAATTCTTAAATTATTTGTACAGTGAATTAGAATTTTCTCCTGTTGAAGAATACTCATTTCGTTCTTCTATAAATCATCTTGCATTAGATCCTACAAATACTTTGTAAGTAAAACAAACTTTGCTCTTTTATAAAAAAATAAAATTTTTTTTTCAGTATGATTGTAAGTGATGCAAGTGGAAAAATTCATATTTATGAAGTAAAAGATAATAAAGATGGTTATTTAGAATTTATAAATAGTAAGAAATTATCATCAAATATGGTGCATAGATCTCAATGGATGCCTAACGACAATGGAATGTTTGGTATTACACAATCAAATATTTATTCCTTAATAGACACAAATACTTTTCAAGTTTGCGATAGTTACAAATTTAATAATGAATCTTTTGTTTATTGGACTGATTGGAATTCAAATGATTTAAATTTAATAGCAGTTGCCATGTCAAAATCATGTATAAGATTTATAGATATAAGAACAGGAAATTCAGTACAACAAATAACAACTAAATCACCTATAGATAAAGTTAATCATAACATAACTAGAATTTTATGGACTCCTTTTGATAAAGAATGTCTATTTGCTGGAGATTCATCAGGTTATATACATATATACGATATACGTAGACCAAAAAATGCTTTACAGGTTGTTGGAGAAGATTATACTTCATGTGATTCAATAAGTAGTCTTGATTTTAATCCAAAAAAAACTAGTATAATAGTAACACAAGGAATTAAACAAAAAACTACAATATGGTCGTTTAAAAGAAAGAAATTAAGGAACACAAATGTAAATTTTTCATCTAATGTAAACATTAAAAATTCAGCTCATAAAATAGATAAATCTGCATTCATTAAATATCAAATATATGTTACAGATGACTTTTTGTTTAAACCAAATTTTAAAAGTTATAATGAAATAAGTGTATATGATTTAAATAATGGTAAACATTTAAATTCTTTCTCTTCTAAAAATCGACAATCAACTAGTTATAATGAATCTTCATGTATTCAAGGATTATATGAAGATTATAACATTTTGTATAGCGCGTCAAGAAATATTTTAAAATTATGGAACAAAAAGACAATAACTGATGAAGAACAAGAAGAAATAGATAAATTACATCAAGACAACTGGAGTGATAGTGATTAATTTTTTTTCAATTTATAAAGTAAACAGTAAACTATTTTGGTTATTAAATTTATTTCCCTTTAAAAACAAACATATACATTTTTAATTCGATGCTACTTGTTGTTGAGTTTTGAATTGAAATTCTTCTAAAACAGAATCTCTAAAATTTATTTTAGCTTGAGTTAATTTAGTTAATTTTTCAATTTCTGCTGCTAAAAACTTTATTTTACGACTAAAATAATCTAATGCACCTTCTAGTTCTTTTTCTACATAATACCCAGTACCAATATCAATAAGAAATTTTTTTTTATCCTTAATAGTACCTTGAACATATAATGAAGATGTTAATGGAACCAAAATTTCACTATTTTCTTCTGTTTGGCTTTGCTTAAAAATACAAATCTCAGATTGCTTAAAACGATTTTGTAAAGTAATTAATTGTTCAACAGATCTTCCTAAAATTTCAATTTCTTGCTCTAATTGTTGCCTTAATGATCCAAGTTGATAAATATTCATCTCAGAAAGTGATTCTAACTTTATAGTTTCTTTATTTGCCATTTTTTATTAAATTTATTAATATTAACAAAAGAAAATTATTTTATTTTTAAAATGAATCCGCATGAATATTTTTTGCGCACACTCTTTTGTAATATTAATTTTTTTCTAAATTTTAATACTAGATTTCACTGCTAATGCAACTTTTTCTAAAAATTTTTCTTTTAAATCATTAAATATTTTTCTGAATCATTAAATATGTTTTTTAATAAATTAATTTTAAATTGATTTTTAATAAACTAGATTAAATTTATTGATTTAATTACATTTTAGAAGTTTTTAAAAAAATTTTTTAAGAAAACGCCTAAAATCGAACTATTTTGTAACGTTTGATCGACTAGAAAATCTCAAATTTAAATAACATTTTTTAATTTGTTTTTTAATAATTTTTTTGTTGTCTAATTTAAATTTTTTTTTTAATATTAAAGAACTATTAAAAAAATATTCAAAAAGTATTGATTTATTGATGATGTTTTTATAATGAAAATACTTTTACATTTTGTTTTTAAAAATACCTTTCCTATTTTACAATTAAAATTTTCACAAATCTATGAAACATGCTTTTTTTAAAATGAGAATTTTTTGTCGCATAAAAATTGTTAATGCTACCAGAGTCATCATATAAAAATCTAACCTTTTATTTTTTTTCTAATAAAAAAATAATTGGATAAGCCCAAAAATATTATATTTAGGATGTAGAATTGTTTTAAGTAAAAAACTCCTTGAAAAAAATTTATTTTCCATGAGTAAATTTTCTAGAAAAGTTCTGTTCAAATAAATAGTTTAAAAATTTTTTTACAGTTGAACCTTTTCTATATTTATAAATCTCTATAATTCATTCAATTAAAACATATAAAAGTATTTTTGATAAATAATGAATTATGTCAGTGCGCAACTTAGATTTCACATGCGTGTTTTACAAAATTCTTAAATTGCGAGATATTTTTTTCTAAATGTTTCCCGCTACTTCAAGTTTTCTAAAAAAGAAACAGATCAAAATTTTTTCTAAACATTGAAAATTTCGAAAAAATTTTGTTCATTTATTTAGTTAGATTGTGTTATGTTTTTATAAAAAATATAAAAAAAATATTTCAATCTTAACAACGATTCTTGGATTAATTTAAAAAAAAAAATTTTTCTGTGTGATTTAAAGTTTTAATTTTTTACCAACCTCAAGTGTTTCAAATTTTATTTAAGTTTTTATTTAAGATTTTTACTTCTTTACAAACTTTGCATTATTTTTTGAAATCTTCTATATTTTTAGTTTAACAAATTTTAAATTTAATTAAATAATTAAAAATGGCAGCATTTATTGCAAAGCAAATGGTTGGAAACCAATTGTCCGCCGTTAAAGGTAAGAAAATTTTTTTTAAAAATTTTTTTTTTTATTTGCTTTGAATCATTTGATTAATTTATAAGAAAAATTAATAAATAGAACAATAAAAACAACGCAGTCAATTTTATCTAGATTTTTTTTTAGAAAAAATGATCAAAAAATTTGGGTACGCATAACTAAATTTGTTACACATAATATCCTTTATTCATTTTTTTGATGCGCAATGGCATCTATGGCTTGGCCAACATATTATGTGGGTCAAAAGTTAAAACTTTAATTCTAGATTAGAGTACTTAATTAGGATAAAACTATTTTTATAAACAAATGTTATTTTTTTTGGCCAAAATTAATTTGATAATTTGTTACTAACTAATTTAGAAAAATTTCTAAGCACGTTTAGTTTTTTTGTTTTGATATAATTTGTATAATTAGTCAAATTATTTTCTTGTTACTAATTTCTTTTATTAACTTATTACTTGAAAACGTTGCAATTGACAATTTTAAAATCAAAAGTATTGTTTTAACAAATTGAAATTTTTATATAAATAACTTTAAAACTTCATTAATACTTATTGATTTGAAGATGTCGCCGCAATTTTAAATTATTTAAGGTTAGTAGGTCAGTAATGTGTATAATTTTCATTGCTAATTAAGTAACTTCCTTTTTTTCTTAAATTGTTTTTTAATTAAAAACTACTTTCTTTTTATTAATTTATAAAACAAAAACATTTTTTTACCATTTTGCTCAAACTAATAATAGTTTAATTTTTTAAAAAGAAATTTTTCAAAATTACATTATTTTTAAAAAATTAATTTTCCCAAACTATTATAGACATAGGTGGTGGATCTGAAAATAGCGCTGAAGAAAAACAAAAATTAGAAGAATTAGAACGTCAACGTTTAGAGGCTTTGAAAGAAGCTGAAGATAGAAGAAATGAAAAACATCGTAAAATGGAAGAAGAAAGAGAAAAAATGCGACAAGGTTTTAGAGACAAATATGGTATTAAGAAAAAAGAAGAAAAAGAAGAAGAAGCCCGTAAGCAACAAGAAGCATTGATGGGTATAAACCCAGTAGACGCATCTTTGAATCGTCCTAAAAAAACACCTGAAGAAATAGCTGCAGAATCTAATCAAGATGAGTTTTCAAGTAAGACTTTATTATAGAAATTTTAATAAATGATTTTGATTTTTTTTCTTTTTAAAAGAACTCAAATCTACAATTGAAAATCAAGTAAACGAAATTAAAACAGCAGTTGAAGGTAAATGTGTTATTCAATAAAAAAAAAATGATAAAAAAAATTAAGATCAATCCAAGTAAATTATAAAAACATAATTAAATTTCATGTTTTTAATATTTTAGTCTTTAATTTAAATAAGTTATTTTGTGTGTTTTTGTAACTATGTGTTTGTTGTATATAAATGTTAATAGTAAATTTTTTTTTTGAAAAATTTGAACCAAAAAATGAATAGTCTTTAGACATAACAGCTGTAATTGGTTAAGATAAAAATATTTTTATTTTTTTTAGAATGATTAAAAATTTTTACTTTTACGAAACACAAATATTTAAAACATTAGGCTTTTTATAAGATCTTGGTTTCTTTCAACACATTTACATGAAATTAACTTTTTGAAGAAAAAGTTTTAAAAAGATAATTTAGAATTTAAAATTATCAAGAATAATGCATATTTGAATCAACCCTATGCAACTGAAGAAATTTGATAGTGAAATAATAATTTTCAAATTAAAGTTTCACAATTAAAAATCTATTGTTTAAAATAGTTAATTTCAAGAACAATTTTGGTTTTCATTAAATTAAACAATAAAAAAAAAGAAGTCTGCCACAATAAAAAACACAAAAATGCACAAGTTAAACTTAATTTAAATGAAGAAAGTTTAAAATAACTTAAAATTTAAACTTCAACAAAACAACGAACATTATTTATAAATTAATATTCTTAAGTTTTAAATAGTTTATTCAAAAAGAATTTATTTTAATTTTATTTTTTTCTTTCAAAGATTATATTGTTATTTAATAAAATATATAATAAAATTTATTGTTTATAAATTTTTGAGTTTGATAGAGAAATAATTATAAATTTATTTAGAAAAAGTTGTTTAAAATTTATTTTGATTATTTAATCTTTAAGTCCTTTTAAATAGATTTTTAATCAAAATTTATTTTTCAAGTTTTATTATTTTAAAAAAGCGTTGTCCCTAAAATATTTTGGACTTTATTCTACCTCTTTGATGGACTAAAATGCTTAAAATCCAAAATTATTTGTGAAAATTTTGTTTTTAGTTTTATTAGATTAAAATTTGTTTAAGCCCAAATTATTATTAGCTAATTGAATTACCTAATTACATAAACAAATTAAATAAGTTTTTTAATCGGCTTCGATGTTTTTAATTATGTTAACATAAATGTTTATTATTTAACTGTAACAAAAAAATCAAAAAATTATCAAAATTTTGAGTTTTAAGAGGAAGAAATTGAATAAACGAATTTAACTTAAAAAATAAATTAGAGAAACTTTTTTTTTCAAAACAACTTTATTTTAAACTATTAATGCCATTCAAAAACAATTTTAACGAATATCAATTTTGATTATAAAGTAAATTTAAAACAAACTAAAAAAAACTAATTTAATATAATTGAGAGGTAAGAGATCTAGTAAGTTTCTGATTCATCTTGTTCTTCATTTTCTTCTTGATTTGGTTGAACAGCGGCTACAGCTTCTTGTTCTTCTTCTTGGTCAGCTACTTGAACTTGAACTGGTCTTTTTGCTGGGACTGCTACTGGTTTTGGACGTTGAGTTGTAGTAGTAGTAGTTGTTGTTGTTGCAGCTGTTGTTACTTGAACAGATTTTACTGGATTACGGCTTTTTTTAGGCACTTGAGATCTTTTAGAAACAACTTGTTGCACTTGTTGAACTTGTTGTTGTTGTTGTACTTGAGCTGGACGTCTTACAGCTTTAACAGCGTTTGAAACACTTTTTTGAGTAGATTTTTGAACTTGAACTTGTTGTGTTTGTTGTTGTACTTGTTGTTTTCTTGCTGGTTTACTTTTACGTTGGGAATTTTTAGATACTTGAGGTTCAGCTGGAATTTGAACTTGAGATTGAGCAGAAACTGATGAATAACTTGGAGCAGAAACAGGGGCTGAAACAGGAGCTGAAACAGGAGCAGAACTTTGTACTGATCTTTCTTGTTCAACATTAACTTCTTCTTGACCTTGAGCTTGATCAATTTCAGCTTGGTATTGTTTAGATAATTCTGATGCTGGTAATTGACTTGATTGTAAAACAATGAAAGATGGGTTTTGGGATTCAGTTCCAGGTTCATTTGTAGTAATGTTAGCTCTAAAACCATCGCTGTCAGCTTGGTAAGATACAATTCTAGAAATTCCATCAGAGCCTTTAATAGTGTATTGACCAATAACTCTACCGCTTCCATCAGCAGATTCAGATCTTGTTGAGACTGAACCATCAGAATTAGTATCATAAGAAAAAGCATAAGGCATTGCTGGTTCAGGTACTGGTTCTTGTAAAGAAAGTTCTGATAAACTTGCAGGGCTCAATTGTTCTTGTATTTGTACAGAACTTCTTTGAGCATTTGTACTTTTAATTGCTAATCCATTAGCTAACATTGAATTAGCAGCTAAAGCAAGTCCAACAATCTAATTAAAAAAAAAGTTAAAAACTTTATTCAAAAAAAAATATTTTCATGAACTTACAGATAAAATTTTCATTTTTACTTTCTTATTTTTTTAATTTGAATTTAAAAAAAATTTTTTTTTTAGTTTTAATTTCTAAAAGAAATTTTTTTATTTAATTTACCAAAAGAAGAATTGGAATTTAATTGATGATAAAAGTGAGAGTTCTAATCCTTTTTATACTAAAAAATTTAAGAAAAAAACTAATACTAGGAAAAAGAAATTCAGGTTTAACAGGTAATTTTGTGGTTTTGAACTTGATTCAACAAAATTTTTTGGTGCTGTTTGTAGTTTATTTAGGTTAAAGTAATAGAATAAAACTAATTATGATAAAGTTTTCACTAAACCATTTTCTTCTTTTTCTTAAGTTAAATTAAGGTTTATTAAAAATTAAGATTCTAGTTTTTTAACCTTGAATAATGAAATTTCCTGATTTAAATCAAAATTTATGAAAATTCGAAGTAATCAACCTTAATAAAAAAATTCATCTTTTTAACAAACCAAACTACTTTTTTACTTTCACTAAATTAAAAAGGTCATCAATTGTGTACTAAAAGTTCATTGCTTTTGTTTTTTTTCTTTGTTCTTTAAAATTTATTTTTTAAGATTTTAAAATACAAATATATTTTTTTAATTTATTCATCTTAGTAATTTTTCATCTTAGTAATTTTTCATCTTAATAATTTTTCATCTTAATAATTTTTCATCTTAATAATCACTTATGCTAAAAAATTTTTTCTTTTATTGATTTCTCATTTTATTAATTAATGATACTTTAAAATCTAATAAGAAAATAAGTTTAAAAATTTGTTGAAATAAGTTTTGCTTATAAAAAGTTTCCCTTGAAAATTTGTATAATTTATGTCTAAAATTATGCTTTGGAAAAATTAGATTTAAAAATAAACTAATCGAACTTTAGAATAAAATTTAAAAATTTTGCAATTAATTTAAATTTTATCTTCTAGTTTTGACATAAAATCCCTAAAAATTTTTTAAATTATTTTTTTAATTGCTTTGTTAATGAAACTTTTGATTTTATTAATCAAATTTATTTATATAATTTTATTAGCTTATTTTGTATGAGTTATAAAATGTTTCATTCAAAACTTTTCATGCTTATTTTAGATATTTAAGTTTAAGTATTAGTTTTTTATATTTTTAAAGCTTAAATCATCTAAACATTCTTTACTCTATTCAAAATGAAAAATATTAAAAAACTTTTACATTAAAATTTCTAAAAGATTTTACAAAGCAACTACATTTTATATTTTTTTGATAAAGTTTGGACACCAATTTTAATGGAACTTATACAATAAGTATTTTAATTTGAAAAATAAATAAGTTATGAAACTAAGTTTACAAAAAAAACTTAATTTAGATAAAATTTAAATAACAACACTTATCTGAATAGATAAGTTTAAAAATATTTTTATTGGAAGTGTAAAAAAGATAATTTTCACAACATTTCAATTAGAAAAATATTTTTTAAAAAACGATAAAAAATAATTAAAATTTCTTTTTTTAAAATACCCGCCTTTCTAATTCAAAATAAAGTTACAATGTTTTTAAATTTTTCTTTTATTAGAATTTTTACGAAACTTTGATTAAATTTAATTTGAAAATATATTTCTTCATTTTAGATTAAACTTAATTTAAAATTAATTTTTTAATTAATATATTTTTTTTAAATATCTTAAGTATTTAAAATCACGATGGAAGATTTTGATAAATTAATATTAGCTGTCAAACTTGTTGCATTTAATCAACTAGATGAAAATCGAGATGATACGTTGATAGAAAAATTATTAGCAAAGTTTGATTTCTATTTAACAAATAAAACAGCATATTCAAATGAACAGTTGAATTATATTTATAATATTTGTGATACATCTATTGATAACTGGATTATTGATAAAAATAAAATTTTTATTGGTCCAGTTTTTAATTTTTACTTTAAATTAATATCTTCAAGTAATGTTCAAAAAACTGTAGAAAATGATAAAATAATTGCCAGTGTTAATAAATTGCTCAAACTTAAAGAACTAGTTTTTGATGAATTTGATTTTTCTGTTCAATCTTATTATATTCTAGGAATTACAAAATTATTAAGTGATGAAAGTAGCTCAAAAATTTTCTTAGCTAATGATACTTTTAATTATGAAATATACAAATTTTTAATAAAAAACGCATCTGAAACTAAAAGTTTTTTTGTTAAAAAAAATATTCAAAACTTAGTAATTCAAATTTTATTAAAAAAATTTGAAATAGATAAAGAAGAATTCAAAAACAATTTGAATTATATATTTGATGTTTTAGAAAAAAATATACAGAACTTTCATCTTAATATTTTAATTCAGTTGCTATCAAAAAAAGAATGTAAAGATTATATTGCTATTAACTTTCCTCAACTTAGTTTTCAATTTATGAGTTATATAAATAAAGAACTGCAAGAGCCTTTAAATTTACTTTTAATTGAATGTATAGTATGTAATTTGAATAATGATGTTGATGTAAATTTTATTTTTACAAAACTAATCAAACAAAGTTTTTTAAAGTTATTGACATCTTTCACAAATTTGTTAATCTCAAAAGAGGAAACTTTTATAAACAAATGGTTCACTTTTGTTGTATTGCCTTTAGAATTAGAAATTAATGGAACTTCTGAAAATTATTTTGAGTATACAGATTTAGAAAAGAATTTCATAAAAAATAATTTGAATGAAAAAGTTCTTTTATACTGTTTGCATTGCTTAAAAAATAATCTTCCAAATAATTTAACAAAAAATCAACTACTTCAAGTATTAGGAATAATAAAAAACTTTGTTAATTACTTGGTATGTAACACAAAAATTAAGCTTATAAGAGAATCTATATCCTTAATAGGAAATTTATCTTTAAAATTTTTATACTCAAATTCATATTCAATTAATATTTGTATTGATATAATTATTGATATACTTTGGTCAAATAACCAATTTCAATGTGAATGTTTAATTTGGGTAAGGAAAATATTAGCAAAAAATTTAAGTTTGACAAATGAAGTAGAAATTAAAAACAAAATATTAAATCTTTTAGAAAAAACTTTAATAGTTGAATTGAAAAATGAAAATATAGAATTAATAGATGGTGGTTTAGAAATATTAAATACTTTGTGTTTAAATCAAAATTTTAATTTAAATGAATTGACAGAGTCAACATTAAAACATCTTGTTAGTATAATAGAATATTCTAAAAAACATGACGATAACTTTAATTTAAAAGCATCATGTTTATTGTTTATGTTAAAAATGAATATATATTTTGATGAAGATTTTTTGATAAAAATTGGTTTTGAAAAAAAAAATGTTTATATGGAGTTTTTTTGGAATTGTTCAAAGAATGAAAATTCATTAATAAGAAAAAAAGTTTTAGAATCTATTATGGTTAGTTTATTTAATTTTTCATCAGATAATCAAGATAATAATTTAGAGCTTACTATTTCTAATATCAATCTGTTTAAAGAATATCTTATTGAAATTTTTTATTTTGCTTCAGAGATGATTATCTTTGAAATTGATACAGATATTCAATTATTAGCTATTAATTTATTATTTAACTTAATTAAAAATTTAGTTAATAAAATTGAAAATGATCTTTTTTTAAAAAATTTAACTTATGTTATACACTCTTTTCATTTTATTTTAACAAATAAATTAATAGAGTTTTCAGTGAAAAAAGAATGCGTTGAGAAAATTAAAGTTTTAAAAGAAGTTTTAAATCAAAATTTAATTGATGAAATCAAATATAAAGAGTTTTTAGAAAAAACAAATTTTGAACCTAAATTTGAATACAAAATTAACTTTCTTGTTTCTAATAATGAAAATACAAGTAATTTAAAACATAATTTAACAAGAGAAGATCATCTAAATGAAATGTTTGAGAATAATGTTTTTAAAACTGAAGATATCATAAATGAATTTATAAATAGAAATTCAGAAAAAATAAAAACTGATAAAAAAATATATAATCAAATTATTAACAACAAAGTTAATGGAGATGAATTGATGAAGTTTTTTTTTAATTTTAATGAAAAAGATTTCTTTATTCAAGAAATTAAAGTAGATGTTTTAGATGACATTTTAGCTGCTAAAGCAAATGATGATATTATCATTGATTGTTACTAATTAATTTTTTATTATAATTAATAGTTCTAATAAACAATAAAAATTTAATAATTTAAACAGAAATTTGCTTTTAAAAATTAGTTTGACTTATAATTTTTTATTTGCTATTTCAGTTTAAAAAATTAAATTTTAAATTAAAAAATTAGTTTCTTTAAATTATTTTTAACATGTAAAAGTGTTTTAAAAAAATCTAATTAACTTTTAGTGACGTTTTTGATTTATTCAAAGTTTTTTTTAGTAATCACTTGTTGAATAATCTTAATAATTTCAAATTTAATCTTTGAATAAATATAAAAGTTCTTTTTTTAAATTTCAAAAAAATGATTCATTAAAAAATTAGTTTTTCTAAATGAAGTTGTAGTTTGTTTTTAATTTTGAATTGAAATTTATCGGAATCATATTTAAGTTATTTAATATCTAATTACAAATAATCTTATTTTTTAATACTTTGTGAAAATTTTAATTCTTTTTCAAATATTAGTTCTTATTAATCATAAATTTTTTTTAAATTACTAAAAGATAAGAATTATATTTAATAAAAATAATTTTTTTGCGCATGTCTTTGCCAGGATGAAACATTTAGCTGGTTTTTGAAATAGGAATATTTCCTTCATAAACTATTATTTCTTAAAATAAGGCGTGTACTTAGTAAAGAAGTTTTTTGTTATTTTTTTTTTACATTTGCCTTAGTTTAAAATAGATTCTCACCTAAAACTAAGTTTGGTTAATTTTTGATCAATTAATTTTTTTAAATTTTATTATAATGTTATTTACTAATTAGTATTTTAATATTTGTTTTTTTACTTGTTTCAACCTTTTTGTTATATGAATTTTTGTAATTTTGTTTAAAAAATTCAAGTAGAAAAGTTTAGTTTAAATTCAAAAAAAAATAAGTTTCAGTAAAAAATTCAAGTTTCATTATTCAAATTAATCAATATTAAAATTATTATTAGAAAAATTATGTTCAGGTAAAAAATCTATGTTCAATAGAAAACTTATTACCAAATAGAAAATAAATTTAGTTAGAAAAAAAAAGAAAAATTCAAGTTGTAAAACTAAGTTTCTATTTTTGAGTTTTTATTGTCTAAAATTTTGATCAGAATTAAACAAACTTCATTTATTAAAAGCTTTATTTTGTGTTTTTTTCACAAATTTATTATTGATTTTTTATTTATTGAAACACTAGTTGATATTGATTATTTGAAATTTTTTTTTTTTTTTTTTGATTTATATATTTTATAAATTATGTATAATTAAAAATTAACATCAACTAAAACAAAATCAAATTATTTTTATTTTTCAATTAAGTATTTTACATCTTACTTAAGTGTTCAAAATAAACACCATTTTGTGAAAAAAAAAGAAATAATTTTTTAAATTTTGGGTCAAACTAGTAGGTATTTATTTTGTAACTATATTACAATTATTCTAAATGTTTTTTTCTTTTGAATTAAAAGAAAATTTACATGTTTTTTTTGTTTTGTTTTTGCGATTCAGTTTGTAATGTGAAAATTTTAAATATCAAGTTTTTTAATTATTTGAAAGATTTTTTGTTTATAACAAAGATTTTAGTTATTGATGTTTGAAAGTTTATTTTTTGGTTAAATTTTACATTTTTTATTAACTAATAATTAAAAATTAATAAACAAATAACTAAAATTTTTATTAATATAAAGTCTTATAACTTTTACATTAGCTATCAAAATTCTCAAAAGATTTTTATGATTGATAATTTGAAAGTTAAATTACTGTGAAACTCAAATTAATCTTTATTCATCAAATTGAATAATTCAAGACATTTAAATATATTTATTGAGTTATATTAGCAAAACAAAAAAAAAAAAAAAAATGAAATCTAACCATCCTGAAAATTTTGTTCGTAAACGCAGTTGTACAAACATTTTTTGTGCCTTTATATTTTTCTTTTTTTTATGCGGATGGGGTTTAATAACATTTTTAGGTATAAAAATTTTTTGTTTTTTTTTTTTAGTTTAACATTTTGATTTTTTTTAGCTTTTGAATATGGAGATCCTGAGCAAATTTTTTTGGCTACAGATAATAAAGGTGGAATTTGCGGAAGAGGTATTATGAAGTAAGTAAATTTTAATAGAAAAAAAAGATTTAGGTTTATAAATTGAAAAAACTTATTTTAAGTTACACACTACCAGTTATCAAAAATAATTAAATTTTTTTTTATTTTTTTTGAATACTAATTTTATCAATGCCAGTATTTAAAAATTTTTACAGTTGAAGTATGTCTGATTCAAATATTTTTTAAATAGTTTTATGCAATTAAATTTTTTTTTGTCTAATGAGTTCTAGAATTAGTAAAAATCATTAAATTGTTTTCTCTTTTTATCTAATCAATATGGAATTTTATTTATTTTTCAAAAAATTAAAATTTATAATCATTTTTTAAATTTTTTAGGGATAAAAACTTTTTATTCTATTTTAATATACTTAAGTGCGCAAAGTTTAATAGTATAACATCAGGATGTAGGACTAATATGGTAATTATTATAAGAATTTAGGTTTTTTTGAAAAACTAATTTCCTAGTTTTTAGGTTTGTGTTCAAGCATGTCCAAATTACACAGAATCTTTTTTTAAATATAAAGAGCAATCAGAATTCTCAAAATTAAGTGATAAAGAAAAAATAAATGTAAAAAATAGTTTAATTTGTGAATCTGAAGTCCAAAATACTTACGTATGTTCTCAATTGTTTTTGTTAAAATAAAAAATTTATTTTTTTTTTGTTTTATTTCAGCAAATTAATGAAATTCCAAATTTGTTACGAAATAATAAATGTGCTTCTATATATTTCAAATCTGAACCTTGTAAGTTAAATTTTGATTTAATTTTTTCACAGAATAAATTTTTTTTTCTAAGATTTTGGAAGATGTATACCTGTTGACTTTTTGAAAAAAGATAAATTAATTGTTAATGACAAAAATGAAAAAATGAATGATGATGATAACAAGCCTATCAAGTTTGAAGATGTAAAGGGCGCTTCAAAGTAAAAATAAATTTTATTCATTTAAATTAGAAAAACTAATTTTTTTAAAACTTTTTTAGAGCAATAGCTTTCTCAATCAATGCTCAAGCTTTGGGTGAACAAATTTTACAAGACATTTCAGTCACAAAAGAATTTATTTTGTATGGACTACTTGTTGGTATGATTGTTTGTTTTATATGGATTATTCTCATGCAAATGATGGCTGGTTTTATGATTTGGTCTTCCATGATCATGTTAATTTTTGTGACAGGTTTTTTAACTTATTTTTCATTCAACAAATATAAATATTTTTCAAACTTTACAAATGAGCAATTAGATGAACTTGAAAATGAGGATTTAGAAAAAATAGTTAAAATTGATTTCATGTCTCTTATTGATGTTCAAATTAATTCTATTTTGACCGACAAAAGAGTTTGGCTAGTTTTATTAATTATTTCTGGTCTTATATTCTTTTTACTTTCTATAACTTTTATTGCTTTAAGACAAAGAGTAAAAATAGCAATTTCTCTCATTAAAGAGGCTAGCAAGTAGGTTAAATAATATTCAATTGAAGTTTTTCATTAATTTTTTAATTTATTTTCAGAGCCATAATGTCAGCTAAATTGACTTTATTCTTCCCAATATTTCCTTATATATTCCAAACTATGTTGATCTTATTTGCAGTTGTTGCTTCTTTACTTATTGCTGCTACATCAAAACCTGCGTTCAGATATTTAGATGGTCCTAATATAGGAAAATATTGTGACCCAAGAGTATGTAAAATTTAAAAACTTAATTTTTATTAATTTTTTGTCATATTAGGAACCAGATGTATTAAAAAGTGGTTATACTTGTAAAAGTTGGACATTACTAGATAATAAATATTCAAAATTTGTACAACTTTACAATCTATTTGGATTCTTTTGGGTTTTATTCTTTATTCATGGAATGTGTAAGTTTAACTAATTTACTTTTCTATAACATTTTTGCTTAACTTTTTTACTTAATTAGGCCAATTAATTTTTGCTGGTGTTTTTTCAAGATACTATTGGACTTTTGACAAAAAAAAAAATTTGCCTTATTTTTTAATAACCACTAGTACTTACACTGCCTTTAGATACCATATTGGTTCTGTAGCTATTGGGTCTTTTTTGAGAGCAACTTTAAAAATAGTTCAAGTTATTCTAGAATATATTGATAGGAAGTGTAAACAATATTCTGATAATGCAATTGTTAAGTCAATCATGTGGTAAGATTTAAAAAATTTATTTCTAAGTTAGTTCTTAAAATTTTGCAATTTTTTCAGGTGCATGAGATGTTTTTTCTGGCTTTTGGATAATTTTTTACGATTTATAAATACAAATGCTTATATTATGATTGCCGTTTATGGAAAAGGATATTTTTCTTCTGCCAAAGAGGCTGTAAGCTTAGTTGTAAATAATTTTATTAGAGCTGCAGTTATAGATAAAGTTGCTGATTATCTTTTAATGTTTGGTAAATTATGTGTTACAGCAATTATGGCTATTGGTACTTTCTATGTAATTGAAAACTATTCTATTTTTAATAGCTCTAAGCCATTCCCTAAATTGAATTTCACATACACAATTCCTATTGGTGTAAGTATATTAAAAAATAAAGCTATTTATATATATTTTACTAATTTTATTTTATTTTTAGGCAATATCTTTAGGAACTTATATCATAGCAAGTTCATTTTTCTCTGTTTATGAAATGGCTGTCAACACAATTTTCTTGTGTTTCCGTAAGTTTTTTTTTCATTTTTTCTTTAGCTTAAATAATATTTTTTTATTTTTTTAGTTAAAGACTGTGATGAAAATGATGGATCAAGTTCTAAACCGTATTTCATGTCTAAAGAGTTACTAAGAATTTTAAATTACCAAAATAAAATATTGAATAAACCTTCAGAAAGAAGAGTTGATGTTATTGAATTAAGAGAATAGAAAGTATGAGTAAAAAATTTTATTAGTATTAAAAATTGTATATATAAAAATTGTTAAAGTTAGTTTTATATTTAAATGTTAAATAGAGTTATTTGAAAAACTAACTGTCAATTTATATTTTTTTTATTTATTTATATTAGAAGTAACAAGCCTCATTAAAATGACTAATAAAAGATAAATATTTTCACACTGATAATCCAAATTAAATAATTGAGAAACTTTAACTAAAATAAAAAAATTAAATTTTATTTATTTAAAAAAAAAGATGCTGTAAATAACTTTAAAAATTTAATTCGATTTGAACACATTGTAAAGCAGTAAAAATTAGTAAATATTGACAAATAAACTGAGGTAGCAAGATGCCAAAATTTCTATTTTTTTTTATTCATTAAAATAACTTATTTTTTGATTAAGTAGCTTAAAGCTGGGGCTGCAGCTAAGTGTGAATGCACTAAAGGAGCATGGTGGACTAAAGGAGCATGTAATAAAGGAGCAGCATTAAGAGCTGGTGCAGCTAATAAAGCTGGGGCAGCAGCATGTACGAATGGTGTATGTACGAGTGGAGCATGAGCATGTAAAACTGGAGATACAATAGTTCTAAAAAGAAAAAATTTTATTTTAACTTAGTATTTTTATTTTACATTAACTACATACCTTGCTGGAATTGAAATTGAAGAATGCACTGAAGTTATTGGAGCATATAAGTTAGCTGATGCAACAGCAATCATGGCAGCGATTAAGAATAATTTCATCATTTTGAGAAGTTAGAGTTTTTTTTTTTTTAAACAAACTTGTAAAAAGCTAGATACTTTGTGATGAAAAATATTAATTTTGAATCTCTTTTTATACTAAAACTTAATAAGTTTTTAAGTATAAAAATTTGTAGAAAGGTTTTACAAAATTTTTTTTAATCAAAAAGTAGGCTTTTTTATTTAAGTCTATTAATTATTTTAAAAAACAGAGTTTGAAATAAGATAAAATCACTTTATAAAGGTCGAATCAAAGTTTTTCAATAATTTTTATATTGTTTTAGCTGTGTTGAAAGCTTTAAAAAATATAAAAGCTTCAATTATTTTTTAAAAAAAATAAACATTTGACAACTCCTCAACTTTTTATGTT
The DNA here is from genome assembly GCA_034509755.1 of Anisodus tanguticus. Classification (NCBI taxonomy): domain Eukaryota; kingdom Viridiplantae; phylum Streptophyta; class Magnoliopsida; order Solanales; family Solanaceae; genus Anisodus; species Anisodus tanguticus. Next base: position 146,726 of record JAVYJV010000046.1, read on the forward strand.
TTTATAATGTAACCTTAAAAACTGACCAAGGTGAGGTGGTGTTGTTTTCTCGCTATTATTTTGAAATGGTATTTCAATTTTCGAAAAAATTCGAACTTTTTTTCTTGTTTATGAAAACTAAACGTTTTGAGTAAGCTTAATTATATTGGCTATTGAAAAAAAATTTCAACAAGCGCTTCACGATTAATTTAGACTTTTTCATAAAAAAAACTTGACGTGAAATTGTATTTTTTTATGAATAGATTTTCTAAAGCTTACAATGAATGTCCTTAAGATTTTATAATTTTTTTTACATCCAGTCTTTTAAATTTAAATTTACAAAGTATTAGTTTCATTTAGATGTATTAGAGACTAATTTTCAAATGAAAAAAAAGATTAGTGAAATTTATTTCCATGAAAAGAAAGATCATATTTTTTAGCAGGATGCCTAAAAAATGACAAAAGAAGGTTTTTTGAATAACAGACAAGGAAAATTGATGGTTTTATACATGATCTTGAGTAATATCTATTAATTTTTAAGATAAAATTTTGATGGATTAATTGTTTAGTCGGTCATGTTTTCAAAAGTTTTAAATCATTAGCGTTATTTCAGTTTGAACAAAAAAAATTCAAGTTTGTTTAACAAAAATTAAAAATTCATTAAACTAATTAAACTAAAATCAATAAATTTAAAATAAGAAACACTTTTAACTTTGAAACTTAAGTTTTATTGAACTTTTTTTTATTAAAATCGTATTAAGCATAAAAATTTTTAAAACTTTACAATCAAAAATTTAATAAAACATAAGTTTATCTTTTAGCATTTTTAATTTGAAAAAACATATTTTGAGAAACTAATTTACCTAAGCCAAATCAATGTCTGTGGTATGCAACAACTTCTGGTTTTGCAACATAAGTATGTTTAACGTACATTTTAGGTTTGACAACTACTTCTGGTTTTGGATGATATTCGGCTTTAGCAACAACTACTTCTGGTTTTGCATAGTATTCGGCTTTTGCAACAACTACTTCTGGTTTAGGGTAATATTCAGCTTTAGCAACAACTACTTCTGGCTTTGGTTGATAAACTACAGTATGATGAACTGGTTTAACATAGTATTCTGGTTTAACATAAACTTCTGGTTTAGCATAGTATTCTGGTTTAGCATAATATTCTGGTTTAGCATAATATTCTGGTTTAGCGACGTATGCTTTGTGAACAAATGGAGTACCATAGACAGTTGGACCAACATAACCATAATTATAACCATAACCAGTGGCTGCAGCAACAGCTAATAAAGTAGCAAAAACAAATAATTTATACATTTTTTTAATTTTTTTTTTCACTAATCGAATCAAGTACAATAAGACTATGATTTACTTAGATGGAAACATGATTTATTTATACCTTTATTTTTTTAATCAATTTGATGACAACTGATGACTTCATAAGCATTTATTAATCAAAAAAATTAAGTAAAGGCGTTAAATATTAAGCAAAAAGTGTTATCTTAAATGATGCATATTTAAATTCATCCAAAGATATAGAGAAAAAACAAGTTTAATAATTTGATAAGAATCAAGTTAGATTTTTAACAATTAAAATTTTTTTATCTAACTTAACTAAGAGAACTTGATTGAAATTTAGAACTTAATGAAAATTTTAATTTATGATGCAACTTTTTAAATTTTGTCATTTTTAAAATAAATTAAAAAATTAACAAAATATTAACTAAATAATTGAATCAATTAAAGAAAAAAATGAAATTGTTAATTTATTGAAAAAACCTTGTTTTTTGATCAAAATTAAAAAAAAAATTTCTTAAGAAATCTGGTTGTTTCCTAAACTCAAATTTTACTAAATCAAGATTAAAAAAATTAATTCAAAATGTAAATGTTTATTAAAACTATTTTGTCTAAATGAAAAAAGAAAAATTTGAAAATTAGAAAATTCTTTTATTTAATTTTGAATTTTTTTTTAGAAAATGTTTACATTATAAAGTATTGTTTTAAGAATTTTTTTTAAATAGAAAACACATTATCCAGATTATTTAGAATTTCAAATCATGGTTTTTCTTTCTAAATTTAAATAAAGAAATATATTTGAATGATGTTTAAACTTATTTAAATTACTTACTTCATTGGTACAACATGATTAATTTTTGTAGAGTATGAATTTACTTGTGGTTCAATTCTAAAAATTTATTATGAAAAAAATTTTATTTTTTTTATTATTTTTGAATATTTTAATTGTTTTAAATAAGGAGAAAAAATTAAAGATTATCGAAAAAGAAAAAATTAAAAATAACTCTATTTATTTTAAAAATTTTGTCAAACTCAAAAAGCAAAAGTTGACTAGATATTCAAGAATATTTAAAAAAGAAAGTTTGAATTCTTTATATAAAAATAACAAAGATTTAAGTTTATTGATATCTTTTTATAAGAACCTTCTGACCAAAAAAGATAAGATTGTAAATTCTAAAGTTAGAAAACTATTTTCAAATTTAGCTACCCTATTAGAAGAACTACCTGAATTAAATGATGAATTAGATTCATTTTATTATTATAACTGTATGAAGAAATATTTGTTTAAAACTAATAACTTTTTTGAAGAAATTGATAACAAAATGAGAAGTTTTGAAAGATGTTATAGAAAAATTAAAAACTGTATATTAATTTTACAAGAATTAACATCAGATTATTCAGAAAATTCAAAGTCAAGTAAATTAGTTTTCTTTAAAAAGATTTATCAAAATAAAACATCTGAATAAGTTTCAGATATTGAGAGTTTAAATTTGATTAAAATTAAGAAAGTTAAAAATTTTATTACCTTTCATATGTTTCATGAGGTTGCAAATAATTATTATGTTGCATGTTAACAAAAGGTTTCATTAAAACACGATCATTTGCGTATTTAACAGCAGGTTGAATTACAGGGCTTTCAAACATAGTAGAATCAGCCATTGGAGCCTGAACAATTGGATCTTCTACATTTTGGGTTTTAATTATTTGTGGTTGAGCTAAATGTGTTTGAACTGGAGCTCTAAAAACACGTCTAATAACTGGTACTCTAGCTACTGGTAAATTAGCTGAAACAAGTTTTTGTTGAACAATATTTTCAACAACTACTGGATTTCTTGGTGGAGGAATAGCTTGGATAGCTGGCATTGGTAAATATACATTGTTACCTGAATATTTTTCTATTCCTGTGTTAAATCCAGAATTTAGTCTTAAACCAGTATGTAAAGGCTCTTTATTTATATATTGAACTCTATATGAATTTTTCAATAAATCATCATTATACATATTCAAAGCAGGCATTTTCATATTATAAGCTAAATTATCTGAAAATGTGTAAGCATTACCACCTAAAACCAAACTGTTTTTTAACCCATGTCTATCTAAATGAGAACCACTTATAACAAAATTATATCCGTTATTCAAAACTTGATCATCATTTATTTGATTTCTATAAAGATGATTTCTGGTATTTGAATCTAAGTTATTAAAATTCATTGTGTATCCATTTTGGTTGTATAACATTGGTCCATATCCTAAACCAGCATGATTATTATTAATTAAACTTAAATCATTTTGGTGACCAAAATTATATCTTTGATTGGCACAAGCAATTGTTATCAAAGTAAAAAAGATTAAAAATTTCATTTTAACATAAAAAAAATGATAAAAAAATTAGAACTTTAAATTTCAAATTAAAACTAAATTAATTTAATCAAGCTAAAAGCTTTTTATATAAAAAAAAGTAACCAAAAAGAATCAATCGAAGAAATTTTTGAACTTAAATGAGCATAAAGTTTAATTTAAAGCTTATATTAAATTAAAAAAAGTGGATTAACTTGAAAGAAACTAAGTAATTTTGTTTACAAAGGTTCAAAAAGGATTTTATATATTAATAATCTTGTTTATTAAAAATTAAATTTTTTAAGATTAATTCGATAAAGAACAATTTTGTATTAAAAATTTAAATTTTTTAATTAGATTTAACTATGAACAGATAAAATAATTTAATTTAAATAATTTTTAAAAAGCTTAATAAAGATTTGAAATAATTGACTTTATTATCAAGTATATTTAATATGTTTGCAAGTGTTTTCAATTTTTGGAGAAAATGATAATTCCAAATCTAGTTTAAAAAGTTTAATTAAAAAGCAACTTCTTATTGATTTAAAATTCAAGATTTTAATTTAAATTTCAATTAAAAGGAAAACTTTTAACGATGATTTTTTAAATTAATTAAAACAATTTTGATTAAATAAGAATTTGATTATAAAGATTAAAATTAGTGAATAGGCGTTAGTTAAAATTGAATTTTTAATTTTTTTTAGGAATTTTTAAACATCCTTGGGTAATTACAGTTTAAAATGGTGATAATTCTTTAAAATTTAACTTTTTTTTTGAATAATTATTTTTATTATTAAAATTAGAAAAAACTTTTACTTTTTAATTTAAATTTGATTGATTTACATAGAAACTTTTACATAAAAAACTTAAATAGTTTTAATCTTATTTATTTTCTCAAATTGTTTTCTTAATAATTTTCTTGTTAATTTAAAAGGAATTTTAAATAATTTTCAGATTAGTGTTTTTATTTAAATTCAAAAATTCTTCTTTATAATTTAACTACAAAGTAACATTTTTAATTCTTTTATTTTAATTTTAATTAACTTGTTAAAATAAATTCAAAAATAAGCTTTTTTGACATAATAATCAATTAAAAAATTAATTAGTTACAAAACTAATAATTAGTTATTTTATGCAAATTGGAAGAACATTCTTTTTTTAAAGGTTAAGTTTTGTATGAATGTTTTTCAATTAAAAAATTTTTTTTAGTTTAATAGAGTTTTTATAACGAATAAAAAATACCTTCTTATTTTATTGAACTATTTTTTTGAACAATAAATTTTATATCATATTCTATTTGTAAACTAATTTTTAAAACATAATTTCAACAAATTTAAAATTTAGTTCAAGTTAGTTTTGAAAATCTAGTTGATAATAAAACAAACAAATTTAAAGTAAAACTTAAAATGATAGTAAAACTAAAATTTAGAAAATTAGTAAAACTAAAATTTAGAAAATTTTTAAACTGATATAAGAAAATTAGTAAAAGTGAAACTAGAAAATCAGTAAAATTGAAATTGAAATTTAAAAGAAAAGTAAAAATAAAATTAGAAAAATAGAAAAAGTGAATTTGGAAAAATAGCAAATTTAAAATTAAAAAAAATAGTGGAGAATGTATTTAATTAAATCAACATAAAGAAAAAAATTCTTATTTAATCAGTTTAATATAACGTTTATCAAAATTAAATAAAATTAAAAAAGAAATAGACTCAATAAAATATTTTGTTTGATATCTAAAATTTAATTTAGAAAACTGTTATGATATTTCAAAAAAAAAGAAAATTATTTTCAAAAATTTTATTTTTAGTTTTCCCAATTTTATCAAGGTTTATAATTTAAATCAAGATTTAATAAGCTAGTTTTGAAAATGCAGTCTAAGGAAAATCAATTTTTATCAAAATAAATTTTATGATCTGAAAATTTATTTTTACTGATCCTAGAATCCTTAAATTGATTAAAGACTTTTAATTAAGCTACTTTTTTTCTTTTTTAATTATAGATTAGAATTAATTAAACTAAGTCTAAATTATTTCGATTAAATTAATATCTGTTAAAATTTTTCAAATAAATTCGAATTTTTTTATCATCAAAACGAAAAATTTGAATGACAAATTTCAATTGAATATAGAAGAAAAAAAAAATTAATCATACTAAGTAATTGATTTCGAAAATTTTTTATTGATAAATTTACATTTAAGATAATTTTTTTAATCTAGATGTAAGTTAATTTTGAATGATAGGGAATTATTAATCTATTTTAATAAACCGTATTTTAAACCACTACCGTATCCTAAACCATAGCCTAAACCATGACCGTAACCGTAACCTAAACCGTAACCTAATTTATTGTAACCTAAGGTATTGTATCCTAAGTTACTGTATCCTAAGTTGTTGTATCCTAAGTTGTTGTATCCTAAGTTGTTGTATCCTAAGTGGTTGTAACCTAAGTTATTGTAACCTAAAACAACTGGAGCAGCTAAAACTCTGTGAAAAAAAAAAAATTTTTTTAATAAATTACTTCAACTTTTTTTTTAGATAACTTACTTTGGGGCATGGACTAATTCAGCGGTATGTGATTGGATTCCGTATCCGTATGTACCTACTAAAGCTGGTACAGCAGATGCAGCGGCGATGATGGCAGCGAAGACAACGAAGAATTTCATTTTGATTTTTTTTTTTAACTTTTTCAAAGAGTTAATTTGATTGCAAGTTTGAGTTTGATGATTGTTTATGAAAAAACAATCTTTATTTATACTAAAAAATATCAAGTATTTTAATAATAAAAAAAAACTATATTAGCTTTACAAATGAATAATTACAAAATAAAGGATTTACTTAACAAAAGATCAGTTTCAAAACATTAACTATACCAGCTGTGTAATAAGAATTGAATTTAGTAAAGAAAGGCGTTGGACAGTTTTTATTAAGAATTTTTCTTAATTGTTATTAATCAAAAAGTATTTTTGAATTTAAGAATAGAAAATAGAATGAAAAATGTTTGCACTTGAAAAAGGGTTATTAAACAAAATTAATCAATTATTAACTTTTAATACTTCTTTTGAATTAATAAATTAAAATAATTCTTAATTAACATCAGATATTGGTTTCAATGCTAAAACTATACTAAAAAAATTACATTTAATGTATCAATTTTTCGAACTAAAAATAGATAAAATTCTTAAGTTATTTTTTTAAAAATAAAACATGAAATTCTTGAACCTTTAATAAGATTTATTATGGTAAATTTTAAGAATAATCAATAATAATTTTCTGAAAACAATGGATTAAAGGAATTTCAAGAAAAAAGATGCTTAAATTTTTTTCTTGAAATGAAAATAAGCAAAAACTTAATTTGAAATATCCTAGGCATTTTGAGATTAAATTTTAGTCTAAAATAAAATTCTCAAAGCTAATTGGTAGTTTAAAAAGCTTTATTATAATTAAGACTTAATTATTAAAAAACTTTTGCTTAATCTTTAGATGACCTTCCAATTTCGAGGCTAAGAAAGAACATGTCTAAGATAAAAATAAATTAGATTTTATCCATTAATTTTTTTTTATGAATGTGGTCAATGTATAATCAAACAAAAATTTTAAACAAAAGAACTTTTTTGTATGTTTAATTTAAAACATGCTTTTACAATACAAATTAATGGTGGGCAAATGAATGACCATGTTTTTCGTTTGCAATAAAAAATTTTTTAACGAAAGGCGTTAAATTTAATTACAATAATTAATAAATTTCTATTTTAAAACAAATCCTGTTTAAATAGTAAGTTTTAAGTCTATCTCGTAATAATTTAATTTATTTGTAACTTTATTTTATAATTTTAATTGAAATGATGATTTATATAATTTGAATTAGGAACATTACTTTCAGCATAAACCACGTGATGTACTGGATGTCTTATTTGTGATGTTGTTACTAGACGACGATATTTCAAAGGTTTTTTTATTAATACAGCAGGAGATAAAAATATTTTTTGAGGTAATGAAACTAAACGCTGATTTCTTATAATATCCGTGTTTAAATTTTTATTAACTATCTCTTGTTTTAAATTAGATTTAATATTATCATCATTAGTTTTTGTTTCGATAAGCCTTTCAGTTTCATGATTGACTTTGTCTTTATGAATTATAATAGTTTCAGGTGCATCAACTGTTTTTTTTTTATATTGTATTTGTCTACAGCATTTTTTATATACGTCTCCATATGGATCTAATAGTGGAGCTTTTTGGCAAAGAGCAAAGTTTTTTTTAAAAATACTTTCACCTGTTTCACAATTTGCATCTTTTATATGAGATTCAGTTTCATATAGTTGTGATTTAATCCAATAATGTCTACAGTCACAAATTAATGGATTATTTTTTAAATATAAAACAATACTTTTTTCACTATTTATTAACCTTGACCATACACTTTCTTTTAAAACATTAATTTTGTTGTCATTCAAATAAATTTCTGATGAATGTTTTATATTACTAAATGCACCTTCTTCAATTGAGTCACTTGTTAATTTATTACCACTTAAACTTATTTTAAGCGTAATTTCATTATTTGATTCATTTAATGTAAAAGTATTTGCTTTTACTTGGTCTATTTTGTTATCTCCTAAATCAATCCAAAGTAATTGATTAAGGTTTGAGAATGTGAAATCATACAATTTACTGACTAATGAGTTACAAACTCTAAATATTTGTAAACTTTTACCGAAATCTTTTTTTTTTGACAAAAATGAATCTTGAGGTATTTCTCTTAAATTACTTGAAATAATATATATTCCTTCTAAGTTTTCAAAATTTTTTATTAAATTGAATAGTTGTTTGCCATCATCTAAATTATTAACTAAAATAATATCCATTAAAACAAATTCTTTTGTAAACTGTGATGTTGATTCAAAAATATTTTCATTAATATTACTCAAACTTGAATCTGTAATTTTAATTGTCCTAAATTTAAATCCATTTAGAACATCTTCACAGCATAAGTTTAAAAGTTGAGAATCTTTTATTTCAAGAATATCGTAAGTCGTATTAAAATGATGTAAAGATGTTTCATGAGCAGCGTTTAAAAATGCAGCCTGAATATTTTTTAAATCAGCATTACGACAGCTAATTTGTGTTTGGTAAGTATTTCCATCAAAACTAACTTCATTACATTCACAAGGTTTAAATATGTTAAATGTTGGGCATCCTAAAACTTTATTAGATTGATTTATTTCTAAATTAAACTTTTGATTTACTTTATTAACTGGTGATATAATAGTTTCAGTTTCTATTGAACGATCAAAACCAAAATCATTTGTTAAAATAACTTTGTTAACAAATTGAAATATAAAGATGAATTTTATTAAAACCGATTTCATTTTGGTAAAAAAAAATTTTTTGTTTTTATTGATCAGAAACTTAAATTAAAAACAATCTTTTAAAAAAAGTTGAAACGAACTAAACAAATTTTATGATGAAATGCATTTAAATATTGAGTCTACTATGAAACCATAATTAAGTAGTGTTATTTTTTTAATTAAACTTAGTGTTTGTATTTAAAATTAGTGTTAAATCTTTTACAATTAAATTTAGTGTTAATTTTTATAATTAAGTTTAGTATTAGTTCTTATGATTAAATGATGTTTTTAATTAACTTTTAGTTAAGAATAGCCACCTAAATTAATAAAGTTTTCAAAGTTTATTAATAAACTGAAAACAACAAATTATCGCTAAAAATTTTGTTAAATACATTGTTTACTTTAAATTAATTAAAAGATTTTAGCTTGTTAAGAGAAGATTTTTTGTTCAAAAAAAAAATCTAACTTCCTTTTTTTTTATTTTGAAGAAGTTTCGTCCTTAAATAAACTTGCAATTTTGACAAGTAAGTAACAATTAAGCCAAAATTAATTACTAAGAAAACTTTAAAATAAACTTAAAGTTCAAATTATTTTATACTTAAAATTACAGAAAAGTTCAATTCAAATATTTTTATTTATTAAACTTAAAAATCATTACAATTAATGAATTAATTTAGATTTTAAAATTTAAAAGTTTTCTAAATTTAATAAAGACCGTAAGCGTATTTTCCGTAGTATGGTGAAGCGTAAGCTAATTTTCCGTAGTATGGAGAACCGTATGCGTATTTACCGTAATAACCAACACCATGGCCTAAAACTGGATATCCATAATGACCAGAGTTGTATTGAGTTGTTACAGAGGTAATAGCTGGAACAGCAGCGTATCTAAAATGATTTTAAAATCAATAAAAACTTTTTATAAGATTTTATGAAAACTTACTTAGCTACTGGAGCGTAAGCTACTGGGGCAACGTAACCACCATATAAAGCACTAGCTGAAGCTAAAGCAATTAAAGCAGCAAAGACAACTAAGAATTTCATTTTGAAGTTTTTTGAGATTTTTTGAGATATTTTGTTTTAGAACAAATAGCAAACTGATAATTAAAAATTATTTTTTCAAATCTATTTATACTTAAAAAAATTATCTATGTAAAGGCTTAAAAAAGCTTCTGATGGTGTGGTCATTAAAAGGATTCTATAAAACAATTTTTAATAAAAGAGAAACATTTTTTCAAATTTGAATATAAAAAAAAAAGAGTAAAATAGTTTGTGGGATTAGGATTGGGTTAAACAATTAAAAAAGAAACTCAATGTAGTCATTAGTTAGAATTTTCAATCAAGTTGAAGCGGTTAAATTAGTTTTAGAAAACAAACAAGTTTTATTAAGAATAGAAAGTGTTAATTTTCTATTTAAATTCTTTTTTCAAAAAATGTTATGACTACTAACCATCTTTGGATTGTTCTTAAATAATTTTAACAAATTGTTAAATGAAGTTCAAAATATGATCTAAGACTATTCAAAAATAACATTGAGTTATCCTTTATTTTTAAATATACTTTGGATAATTAAACGATTGTTTTTATAATAGCTTAAACTATTCATTTATTCCAAGATCAAATATTTTTAATAAAAAAATTCTTGACTCAAGGTCAATTTTATAAATAATTAAATACATTGATGTAAATTTTAAATTACATTGTTAGTATTTAAACTATTAAAAAAAGGTGTTTATAATAAATTAAATTGTAATTAATTTCAAAGATTAATCAACAATATTTTCCAGAAAAATTTTACATAATGAAGTTTTAAATTTAATTTTTTTCTAATTTAAACCTCAATCAGATAAACATTTTTTAAATATTCAAAATTCATCATAATTAATTAGTTCTTTTTTAGAAGATTTCAAATGAAAAAATTTTTATGTTTGATTAATTGTGGAAAAAAAATTAATTAAAAAAATTAATTAAAAACATTGATTCAAAACATTGATTCAAAACATTGAAATAAATTAAAGTAAGTAGTTTTTTAAATTTATTTAAACATTAAATCTATTTTCATGAATTCTAATTTTTGATTTAATCTACATTTAAACTAGTTTCAATAATTTTATCAAACTTTTGATGAAAATTGATTTTTTTTTAAAAACTTTTTATTTTTATTAAAATTATGACATGTGATTTAAAAAAAATTATGGTTTATCAGTTTTCTAAATTTAATTTTTTCACAAAAATAGGTGGTAAAGTAAAAGCTGATCTATGCATGTCTTCTGAATAATATTTCAATTTCATTTGTTCTTGTTGTTTTTTAGAAAACTTGTAAATAGGTTCTCTAAAATTCGTAACTTTGTCTTTTGAAGCAATTAAAAAACCTATTTTACCACTTGGATAACATGGTGTTAAACAATAAGCATATGTTACAGTTTTAAAATTGTTTCTAGCTACATTTAATAAAGAATTTATCACATCAATATCAAACCAAAATGATTCAGCTTGTGAACAAACTATTCCACCTGATCTTAAACATTCTGAAAGTAATTTATAATATTCATCACGAAATAAAACTTCTGCTGGTCCAATAGGATCAGAAGAATCTGTTATAATAACATCAAAATAATTTTTATGTTGTCTAACATATTCAATACCATCGTCTACATGAACCTTAAGCTTAGGATCATCGAAAGAACAAGCTAATTGCGGGAAATATTTTTTACTAACTCTAATCACTGCTTCATCAATTTCACATAAGACAACTTCTTCTACAAGTGGATGTTTTAAGACTTCTTTAGCAGCTCCTCCATCGCCACCACCAATAATCAAAACTCTTCTTGGACTTGGATGTGAATTTAATGGTAAGAAACTAATCATTTCATGGTAAGAAAATTCATCCAAATCGGTACATTGTATACAATTATCTAAAATCAAACAATTTCCATATTTTGGACTTAAAAAAAAGATTTTATGGTTTATTTAACTTTACATAAAATAATTTTTAAGAAATATTACCTACGAAAAACTAACAAATCTTGAAATTTAGTTTTTTCTTGATATAAAACTTCTTCACATTTCAAAGAAAGTTTTACAGCGTTAGAATTAAGAACACCTTCTTCTGTAAACCAATTATTTTCAAAAGAATTCATATTTTTATTTAAATCAAAAAAATTAAAAATTTTAAAAGAAAAAATACTTTATTGAAAAGTAAATTATTTTCAAATGACTCGTGATAGCTTGACTATTACTTCTTTTAAACTCCAAAGCAGGGTAAAGTTTTTTTTTTTTATTAACAAATCATTTAACTGATAAAATATTTATTTCTTTTTTTTAATTCTTATCGTCTATTTTAAACTATTTCATAAATATTTTTTTTTAAGCTGACAATTTAATATGTAAAATTTAATTTATATTTTTCCATCATACTTTTCAATTAAAATTTATTTGAAAGATAATTTTTGTGTAAATCAGCTAGATGTAAATTTAAAATGTAAACAAACTTTTAGTCTGATAAAAAAATAGCCATAAACTTAGTCTATGAAAAAATTTATTAAAGCTAATTAATTTTAATTAATTTCCAATAAAAATAAAACAAATGTCATTATTTATCAATATTTAAACAAAATATGAGCCAAAAGTAATTTAGAAAAAAAAAACAAATTTTTCTATTTACCATTGTGTTTCTTTTTTAAAAGAAATCTTTTTTTAAAAAAAAAAATTTTCACACAACTAAGTTTAAAAAATTTTTTTTTTGAGTTTAAAAATTAAAAACCTTGAATTACATATCAACATTTTTGTCTTTAAATATGATCGTTTACTCCAATTTGCGCAAGTTTATTCATGGTTAATTTTTATTTTCACGTTAAATCAATTTTTCTGTTTTGTTTTTTCAAATTTTTGACTTGATATTTAGTTTTTTTGTTTGTTTGTTTACATTTGTGGAATTGAATTTTTTCAATTAATTTATTATAACATATTACTATAATACTTTAAAATTTTATTTAAAATAAAATCACAATGTCAAAAGAAAGTAATGGAACAAAAATGTCAAATGACAATAAACAAATACCTAATCCAATAAAATTTTTTTTTGGTGGTTTGTCTGGGTAATTATTTTTGTTTTAATTTGTTCCTTCATTTTTATTATATCTATTTTTTTTTTTATAGAATGGCAGCTACTTGTGTTGTACAGCCTTTAGATTTAGTTAAAAATAGAATGCAATTAAGCGGTAATTTAAATAAAACAATAAAAACTGTTTGATAATCAAACAAAGATCATAAAATTAAAATTTAATTCTTAATATTTATATTTCAAACTTTTAGGTGTTGGTGGTAAAGTTAAAGAGCATAAATCAAGTTTTCATTTAATCAAAACAATAATAAAAAATGAAGGGATTTTTGGAATGTATGCTGGCCTTTCCGCAGGTCTTTTAAGACAGGCATCTTACACAACTGTAAGGATGGGTGTATATAATACACTTCTTGATAAATATACAAATGATGGCAAACAACCTAATTTTTATGTAAAAGCTGGAATGGGTATGTTTGCTGGAGCAGTTGGTTCATTTTTTGGTTCTCCAGCAGAGATTTCTTTGATTAGAATGACATCAGATGGTAGATTACCATTAGCAGAAAGACGTAATTATACAGGAATAACTAATGCTTTAACTAGGATTGTAAGGGAAGAAGGAGTTTTAACTCTTTGGAGAGGTGTTTTACCAACAATGGGTCGTGCGATGGTTGTTAATGCAGCTCAATTAGCATCTTATAGTCAAGCAAAACAATTTTTACTAGAAACTGGATTTTTTAAAGACAATATAGGTTGTCACATTGTTAGTTCTACGATTTCAGGGTTTGTTACAACAGCAGCCTCAATGCCTGTTGATATGGCAAAAACTAGAGTTCAAAGTATGAAAGTAATAAATGGAGTACCAGAGTATAAAGGATCTATTGTAAGTTCAAAAATTAATTTAAAAAAGCATAATTAATTAAACTAAAATCTTTTTAGGATGTTTTGGTAAAAGTAATTAAAAACGAAGGTGTCTTCAGTTTATGGAAAGGATTTACACCTTATTTGTTAAGATTATTACCTCATACTTTAATAACGTTTGTTGTCTTAGAACAACTAAATAAATCTTACAAAAAATATGCTTAGTTGATTGGCATACTTTTGAAAGCTAGAAAAATTTAAATGATTTTTTTAGTCGGTGTTTTTAGTAAAAAACGCTAAAGAATTAACTTTGATCAACTATTTTGTTGATGTAAATATTGAGTTGTTGAATTTTTTTTTAAATAAAATTAGAGATAAGATTTAAATTTTTTAAGAAAAATTTATTAATAGAATTAAGTTACAATATATTTTAATTTATTCGGTTGGTGCATCAGGTGATATTTTTATAATATCAGAATCACCTGGGTCTGTAATTGTTAAGCATCCTACTCTAAAGTATTTACCACAAGCAGTTCCTAAATCAATGTTACCACCATTATAATAATGAATCATTGTTTTAGATAAAAGACCATAATACTCAATTTCTGATCTTCTCAATGGAGGAATATTATTTGCCATTACAATTAATTTTGCTTTACCATTTCTTAAAATTTTTAAAGCTTGATTATATCCAAACTGGTACTTTCCGGATTTCATAACTAATTGTAAACGAGCATTAATATTTTCAACAACTGGCCTTTTTGTTTTTTTTACACCAGCATTTTGTTTTTTAATTGTTTTTTCTTGAATTTTTTTTTCATAAGCAGGACCAGAACCTTTTTGTTTTTCACCACTTTTTGGTGCTGTTGTCTTTGATGGTGGTGCTTTAGTTGTGGTCTTAGCTAAAGGCTTACTTTTATTTGATGAAGCTGGAGGTACCATTTCCGGTTAATTTTTTAAATATATTACAATTATAAAACCTGAAACAAATTAAAAAAATTAGTTTATAACAGGAAAAAACTTAAAAATTTAATTATTTAATACTTTAAAATAATTTTAAAACACAAAATAATTACCTTAGATCTAATAATTCAATTTAAAAAATTGGAATATTAACGTGGATACACAAGCTGCTTAGGAAATAAACATGAAAGGAAGACAATTTCTGGTCATGCGCTGTTTTATTAAAAAAAAAAGATGGCGTTCTTTTAAAAAAACAGCTTGTATTCTTAAAAATAGCTTATTTATACAAAAATAAAACTGTTTTCAGTTTGGTTTACTCAATTGTATAATTTGTAATTTATCTAATGTAATATACTTTAATGTTCAATTAATCAAAAAAAAAAATATATAAAGAATAATGCTAAGACAAAATTTATCTCTTCTTTTAACTCAGGCGGGTACCACAAAAGACTTGAATGATAAATACAAAGAAATTTTGAATAGTATTTTAGAAGATTCAAATGAGCAAACAAAATGTGAAAATCTTAAAATTTATTTAGAGTCAATAATCAATGAGAATGTGAGCTTAGTAATTTCAAGACAATTACTTACTGATGTTGCTAATATAGCTGCTAGCTTGTCATTCGAAGTCAGTAAAGAAATATCTCATTTTGCTCTAGAAAAAATTCAACCTAGGGTTGTTTCTTTTGAAGAACAAGTAGCAATTATCAGAAAAAATTTGTCTCAGATTTATGAAAAAGAAAAAAAATGGAAAGAAGCTGCTCAAGTTTTAGTAAGTTTTAAATTTTGAGTAAAATTTATTTTATTAATTTTTTTAATTTTTTTAGGTCGGTATACCATTAGAAACTGGACAAAGGCAATATACTGTAGATTTTAAATTAAAAACTTATTTAGATATTGCTAAATTATATTTAAAAGATGAAGATTCAATAAACGCCGAAGCTTATATAAATAGAGCATTACTTTTAAACGCAGAAACCAAAAATGAACAATTGCAAGAATATTATAAACAAATGTATGCAAGTGTATTAGATTATAGAAGAAAGTTTATCGAAGCTGCACAAAGATATTATGAATTAAGTTACAAAACAATAATGGGGGATAATGATAGAATGGAAGCTTTAAAAAAAGCAATGTTTTGCACTATTTTAGCTTCAGCTGGCCAACAAAGATCAAGAATGTTAGCAACTTTATTTAAAGATGAAAGATGTCAACGTTTGCCTTGTTATAATATTTTAGAAAAAATGTATTTAGATAGGATAATAAAGAAATATGAATTGACAGAGTTTGCAAGTCTTTTACAAAATCATCAAAAAGCTTCTACGCCTGATGGATCAACAATTTTAGAAAGAGCAGCAATTGAACATAATTTATTGTCTGCATCTAAATTATATAATAATATTACATTTGATGAGCTTGGTGCTTTATTAGAAATTGAATCATCAAAAGCAGAAAAAATTGCATCTAATATGATTTCTGAAGGTAGAATGTCGGGTTCTATTGATCAAATTTCATTCATTGTAAATTTTGAATCAAAAAATGTACTAGTAGGATTTGATGACCAAATTCAAAAAACATGTACTCAAGTTAACAATTTGATGGAAAAACTAGCACAAGCATCTCCAGAATGGTTAGAAAAAAAAATTGATGAAATATCTTAAATTTTTTCGTTAAAAATGATAATTGTTTTGGGATTTATGTTATTTTTATAATTTTTTACATAAAAATTCAGTTGAAAAATTATTTTTCAAAATTAAACTCATATTTTATTTTTTTAGAAAAATTTTTTTCAGATTTATCTTTATTTCTAAATAGACTTTCTTTTAAATTTATTATTAGTTTCCTATTTTTTAAAGATAAAAAAAATTTTTTTATTTCAAAAGAAAACTCTTGAAACCCAAAAAAAAAAATATCAACAAATAAAAAATTTATCTGTCAACTTAAAAAGTTTCAATTTTCTGTTTAAATAGTAAAATATGTATAAATAAGAGTTATTTGCGTTTAAATAATATAAAAAGGAAATATCAAATCAGCTGTTTCATTAAGTATTGATAATTAAATTAAAATTTAAAGTTTAAAAAAAAATAAAATTGATTTAATTTTATGAATTAATAAAAGCTAACTAGATAGCTTATGAAATGAATAATAATGTTAACTTATTTATTATTAAAATTTTTTTTTTATTGTAAATATCTCGTTTAAAAGTCAAGGGCTTATCTTGTTAAATTGTATAAATTATATTTGATATTTTTATATTTTGTTTAAATTTTGTAAAAAATAAATAATAACTTTTATAAGTTATAATGTTGGAAAGGTTAGCAGCATGGGTTTTAAATTCTTATATTGGTGAATATTTTGGTAATGTAAACACAGATCAACTTTCTGTTGCAATTCAAAAAGGTAATTTTGTTTTTTAATTTTCAAATTTATTTTTAAATTAAATTTTCTTTTAGGTGAAGTTGAATTAGAAGGATTACCTTTAAAAGTAGATGCTCTTAAACATTGGGGATTGCCATTGAATGTCAAAGCAGGTAATTTTTTAAAGATAAAATTCATGTTTCAAAAAAAATTAAATTAAATTAATTTAGGGTACATTGGGAAAATAAGATTAAAAATTCCTGTTTATAGAATAAGAAGTGAACCATGTTTAATTTTTATTGAAGAACTTTATTTAGTTGCTCACCCAATAACAGACTTTGAAGTAAGTTTATTGTTTTTTTATCAAGTTTTATTTAAAAATTTCTTTCTTTTTAGTATAATGAAGACATTGAAAAAAAAATATCACAAGATTATAAAATGAAATTACTTGATTCTTTAGAAATAAAGTTTCAATCCCAATATGATTCAATGAATGAATCTAATTACTATGCATCTTCATATTCAAGTTGGTTATCTGCAACTACTTCATTTGTAACTAATATTGTTGAAAATTTACAGCTTAAAATAAAATCTGTACATATTAGATATGAAAATATAGATGCTAATCCTAAAACACAATTTAGTTGTGGCATGTTAATAAAAAATTTATCAATTCAAAGTACTGATGATGAATGGAACCCGAAATTTGTATTTAGAGATCCGAATTCAGGAATGAGAAAAATTGTAAATTTAGATGATTTTAATATTTATTGGGATAATAATTCAGTATTTGTTGGTGACTATGAACTTCAAGAATTTGTGTCCTTTATGCGAACTTTGATGGTAACTTCAATAACAAAAGATTCTTTATTAGTGAACCATGACTTTATATTAACATCAGTAACAGGGCAAGCTAAAATGAAAAAAAATTGTTCTGAAAAACCTTTACGTTTATCAAATGAACCAAGATTAATTTTAGATTTACAATTAGATAGATTCCCAATAGCTTTAAACATAATTCAATATAGGCAATTGATAGATTGGGTTGAAATCAGTAGCAGAAATAGTCGAATATGGGAACATAGAAAATATAGACCTACTTGTAAAATAAAAGATAAACCTAAAGAATGGTGGAAATATGCAATAGATGTACGTTTAGCCTCTTATAGAACAAAAAAAAATAGAATGAACTGGGATTTTATTTTGAAAAGAGCAAAATGTATCAAAGAATATTTTGATTCCTACCATAGTTTTTTATTACAACCTGAATCTTTAAACTCAACAACAAAATTAATAAAAGAACAAATTGAATTTGAACTTTCATTTGATGAACTTTGCTGTTTAAGAGAGTTAGTTTTTGATAAAATAAAACGTAATAAAGAACAATTATATATTGAAAATGAAAAAAAAGTTGAATCAAGTTGGTATCAAAATTGGTTTTCTGGTTGGTATAAAGAAGCAGATAATCCAGAATTTAATGATAATAATAATAAAAGAAAACATGATTTAAGTGAAAGTTTTGATATTGAATCTGAAATTCAGAAATCTTTGTTTGAGCTTGAAGAAGAATTCGTCACTTATTTTGACTCAATAGAAAATGACACTTTTTTGAAAAGAGATTCTGTTTTTGCTCAAGTCAACTTTTCTATTCAAAACGCTTCTTTTACACTTTTATCTAATTTTTCAAATTTTAAAAACTCAAGTATATTAAAACATCCTAAATCTGATGGTCTGAATAAAGACGATAAAAATTTTAGGCCTTTTTTAGAAATCGAGTTTTGTTCAGTAGAGGTAAATTTAGAAGCAAGGCCTCGTTATAGTTCTCATGAATTTAAAATAAAACTTGGAGAATTGTATGTAAAAGATTATTTATCTGAAGAACCTGCAGATTTTAATGGTCGTTACATTATGTCATCTGAATTTGATGATACAGTAACTCAGTCTTTCTCAAAACCTAAAATTAAATACGAATTTTTATCCACATCGTGCCCTACATCTTTTAGCGAGTTTAACTTGAATAACTTAAAAAACTATGCATCTTTACCATCTAAATTACATCATCAAAATATTTTTCAATTAATGTCTAAAAAAAAGAAAAAAATTTCAAAAATTAACAAAGATATTAGTAAAAGTTTATTCAGTGATAGCTGTCCATCTTCTCCTATTACAATAGATAAAAAAAATACTGTTGAAAAGAAAGAAGATTTAGTTAAAATAATTTTGTTATTTGTCGACAAGTCTTCTCCATTATTTGAAAAAAAATTTGGCGGTATAAATCGTTTTGTAAATATTGAATTTAATAGGTTAGAAACCAATATAAATATAGAAACTTGGTCTAAAGTAATGAATTTTTTTAACACAGCATCTAATCATTTAATTGTTGCTGATACATTAGATTTAAGTAAACCTGAAAGCTTTGAAAAAGATTCAAAAAAAGATTGGTCAAATTCAAAATTTGACATCACAGTCAATGAATTATCTTTAGTTTTATTTAAATCTGAAAATGAAAAATTATGCAAAGCTAGTATTTCAAAATTTAATTGTTTTTCTACAACAACTGATGGTAATACATCTGCAGAAGGTACATTAGGTAATTTAACTATAAAAGACTTAACTTTAAGTGGAAAAGTTTATAAAGAAAGATTTGTAACAGCTGGAGAAGAAGCTTTAAACTTTAATTTTTTCAAATATGGAGATAAAAATTCAGACCTTAAAAAAAATTATGATATGAAATTAAATTGTCAAATGTCAATGGTACAATACGTTCATTCACAAAGATTTTTTATGGAATTATTAAACTTTTGGAATCAGTTCAATTCTATGGAATCTGGCAATAAAGTACCTCAAGTTTTAGGTTCTCCCAAAAAGCCTAAAAGAGGAAGTCGTTTAGATTTAAATATTAATGCAGATGCTCCTATCATCATAATTCCTATAAATTCATTATGCGATCATGTTTTAGTTGCAGATTTTGGTAAACTTGAAGTACGCAATAGATTTGCTTTTGCTGGATCAAATAATACTATTTCAACTGTTTGTAAAAAATCTGGTTTAGTTCATTCAGATTTAATAAGGAATTTAAAAAAAACAACAGGTGTTGTAACTAGACCGATGGCGTCAGAATTAATTAATAATTTTTCGAATGTTAAAAGTCCAACTTTATGCCTGTTAGATGTCATGAATATAAGTTTAACAGAAATGGATTTATATAAAGGGATATTAATAAATTCAAATGAAAATGAGCGAAATACAAAATTAAGTTTTAAGAAAAATAAAGAAAATGAAATTTTAAGTTTTCCATCTTTCCAAATAAAACGTTTACCTGGTAAAATTTTAAAAGAAAGATTCAAATTAAAAATTCAACTTGAAAAAAATTTAGATGGAGAATTTAATAGATCTATTCCAGATATTTCAATGAAAGGAACTTTCTCAACAGTTCATTGTACATTAAATCAATCAACTTATCAATTAATTCGTGGAATTATTGAGCACAATTTAAGTGAACCGATGAATAATATTAAACAAGTCAAGACTAATTATAATGATAAAGATGGTTTGAATACTGTTCTAAGTAAAAACGTTTGGACTTCTATGGCTATTCATTTAGAATTGAATAATGTTGCCGTAGAAATTCTTAATGAGTTTTCAGGAGATTCTAATAATGCCGTTAAAGATTTATTAGCTAGAATAGACTTCATTTCTTCAAATTTATCCATAGAAAGTTTTACGGATTCTAGTAAAGATATCGATTTAGTTTCTCAAGAAATTCGAATCATTGACACAAGATTTGAAAATTTGGAAAAATCCAAAAGACCTAACATTTTTGTTAATATTTTACAACCTAAAACCAATATTAAAAACAAGAATCCTTTACAAATGGAAATACATTTTAGGAGTAAGCCTGGTTTAACTTGTTTAACTGTTTTATTAAACAATATGAGAATAATGGGAATTTTTGATTGGTTTAAAGTTATGAGTGATTTTTTGATTCAGACATTCAATTTTGAGACAATGTCTACATTCAATACAGAAATAGCGTCTCATTTTAAACAACTTTTAGAATATCAATCTTTGCATTGTCCTTGTTTTGAACTTCGTATAAATGTTACAGATACTGAACTTGTTGTTGTTGAAGATAGTTCGGTTGATAATACACATGCAGTTATTTTAAGAGGAACTTCTGTTTTGAATTTAACTACAGACGATAATGTTGGAGAGCCTTTTAATTGTAATTTAGACCGTTTAGAAGTTTTCAGTTGTGTTTTTGGAAAAGAACAAGAACAAACATCTTTATCAATTGTAGATCCTTTAAACATAACAGCGTCTTTAATTTTAAAGGAAATATCTTGTTTTAAAGATAAAGAGAATATTGATTCTGATTTTATTTTCATTGTTGAATTATTAAATGTAAATACTCGTTTGTCATTCAATGACATGACTTTAATTTTAAAAATTTTAAACTCACTCCCAAACCAAACTCAATTTTTAGCAAAAAACAAAAAACAACGGGCAAGTTCTTCAATAAGCCAAAATGATAAAAATTTAGACGATAGTATTTTTGCATTGCCATCTCATGTTAATCAATTACAATCACTAGGTTTCGATCGTAATGACTGTGGCTTTGCTTTAGAAACTTGTCAAGGAAACATTAATGATGCTGCGATTTGGTTATCTCAAAACTCAAAAGCTTTGTCTAATTTAGATTCTCCTCTCTATAACCAAAAAGATTTTCGATTTACAAAAGTTAGTCGATTTCACAAACTTTTTACTAACTTTGTTAGTATTCAAATTCAAAACGGAGTTTTTACTTTAATTGACGACTGTAAAGATATAGATGTTCCTTTATTTGAAGTAACTTTGACAAAATTTACTTCTCTAGCTAAATTAAAAAAAAAAAATATTTCTGTTAAATGTGACTATCAACTTTCTTGTAATTATTATAATAGAGCTTTATCTGGATGGGAGCCATTTATTGAGCCTTGGAAGAACAAAGTTCTTTTTGAAGTTCAAAATGAACCTTCTAAAAAAATTATTATTTCTTTTGAATCATCAAAAGTCTTAAATTTTGTTATAACAAATACCTTACTAAATTTATACAAATCAGTTTACAAAAGTTGGTCTGATGAATATCAAAAATTATGTAGCGAAGGAAATCAAAAACTATTAAAAAAAAGAAGTCCTTTTATACCTTTTGCAATAAAAAACGAAACTGGTTGTGTAATTTATTTTTCTTTGTTATCTAACTTGGAAAACTATTCTAGTTCAAGAAAAAATATAATAGGAACCTCTATTGATAAAATTAAAACAAATAAAACTATTTTTTATGGAGGTTCAGACTTAAACTCAGTCGAAGTAGATCCTGGTAAAACAGTTCCTTTTGCTTTTGAAGCATTTACTAAAAAAAGACACCAAGATAGTCATGTACATCGAAGTCATAAAATATTAGTGCAAGTTGAAGGATGGTATGAAATGTTTCCTGTATCTGTTGATAAAGTTGGTGTTTATTTTAGAGAAGCTAAACCTAAAGATATTTGTTTAGAAACTGCTAGAATTGTTTTTGAAATAACATTAGAACCAAATGCTGTTAAACTAATCAAAGTAAGATCAGCGTTGATAATTCACAATAAGCTTAATATACCGATTGAGTTATCTTTTAACAATGAAATGAATAATAATTTGTTTGTTGAAAGTAAAAAAAGAATTCCAATACCTTTGAAAATGGTTAGGTCAAAAATTTATATCAAACCTCATGACATAGGAGTTAATGTTTGTAAAACATCTATAGAATGGGAGCACATAAAAAAACAAGAAGAAAGTTATAGCCAATTATTTCATTGTACTCCGATGGCTAAAAAAAATCTGAAAAATTCCTCTTATAACTATTCTCTACCTTACTATTTTTGTGTGCATACAGTGAGAGATAATTATCCATTAGATAACTGTCAAAATAGTGTTGGTATGGTTATAGCTAGAACTTTACCTGGTCATCATATTTACATTTTACCTACATTAAAGATAATAAACCTTTTACCTATAGAACTGAAATATTATTTACAAAATTTACCTTTTGGAGGATCAGTAAAATCTGGAGAATGTAGTTTACAGTATGTTAATAGTTTATCAGAGTTTAATATAAATTTTTTAATGGATAATTATACAAAATCTAATTCTTTAATAATAAAACCAGGAGCAACAAAAGATTTTACAATGAATTTAGAGTTATTTGACAAAAAAGGTAAATTATTAATACTTCAAGCAAATATATGTTTAGTCACAAACCACGCTTTAGCAATAAAAATTACAATTAGTGCTCCTTTTTGGTTGGTAAACAAAACTGGTTTACCTTTAATTTTTAAGCAAGAAGGAACAGAGTTTGAAGCAAGTGGCCAATTTGAAGAAAACGAAATAGCTCGATGTATATCTCCTTTATTATTTAGCTATTATGATGCAGATGCATCTTTAACTTGTGTAATGCGCTTAGGTCGGTCTTTAGGTAAAAGTAAATGGAGTGTTGGTTTTTATTTAGAAAAAGGAATCAGAGTTAGGAGAGTTAGAATAGCTTCAAAAGATTCAAGAAAGCCTGATAAAGTTTATGAAATAGGAATTGAAGTATTAAATGGTAAAGGAAGGTATAAAGATACTAAAATTGTTACTTTCTCGCCAAGATATCAAATTGAAAATTTAAGCTCATATAAACTTAAAATTGCTCAAAAATGTACTATAGCTAGTAGTAATAATGATGTTTTAGATAATTATATTTCTGTGTTACCTAATTCTAATATGCCATTTCATTGGCCAAGAACAGACCAAGATAAATTACTTTGTGTCAAAATTTATGATGAAAATGATCAATATCATTGGTCTGGAGGTTTTGAAATGAATTCAAACAGTTCGTTTCACTTGAATATTAGAGATTTACAAGGAAAGTGTCATTTTTTGAGAGTTGAAATTTTACAAACAGGAGCGACGATTTTTATTGTTCTCACTAATGCTTATAATTTGCCACCTCCAATCAGAATAGACAATTACTCAGAAGTTCAAATTGAATTTTATCAAACAGGTACACTTTCATTTTGGAATAAATCTGTTGTTAGTTCGAAATCTAGTTTTGATTATGCTCTTGATGAATATACAATGAAACCTCACTTAACAGTTTGTGCTCCAGGAGGTTCTTCTGCTATTTATGATTTAAATTCTTTACGGCCTGGAAATAATCTTACTTATGAAAACTTTATTTATATTGCATTTACAGGTACATTTGTTGCTGTAGACGCATCTGAATTATCTGATAAACAAAATGAAAATATACATAATTTGCAACTTGTTTTAGAAGTTTGTGAAGGCTCAAACACTGTTATACTAAATAGAAAAGAGCCTGGAAGACGATCCCAATTGTGGAGAATGGATTCTTCGCATCGTTTGTTACATGAAGGTTCATCTCCACCACTTGACCCTAAAAAGAATCAACAAACAAATAATGCAATTAATGAAAACGCTTTAGTTTTGGATATATCTAGTCAATTTTACAAACCAGGAGAATATGTAGCTTTAATGTTAAAAAAAATAAACAATAAACGTAGTTACACTCAAACTTGGCATTTTACAAAAGATGGTAGATTGAGATGTGAATACGAAAACATGTATGTACAGCCTTTAGAAGGTTTTTTGGGGTTAAGAAAAGGTAACATCGTAGTATTAGGACCTTCTCAAAAAATCAGCTACTTAAAATTAGAAAAAATTCAGTTTGAACAAGCAATATGTACCCAAAAAATGAGAAAAGGTTCAGGAATGCTTGCTGTTCAAGTTCTAAGCGATGGACCAACAAGAGTTTTACAAGTTTTAGATGTTAGAAACATGCCAATTCATGGAACTAATTTATCTAAAGCTAATAAAGAAGAACTTAATCAAAGTAAGGAACAAGCATTATCTTATTCTTCAAATTCGAAAAAAGAAACCTTATCTACAAGTAAAGTTGCATTTGCAAAAAACTTTTTCGAACATCAATTACTTATAAACACGTCTGGTTTAGGAATTTCCCTTGTAAACTCTTATAATGAAGAACTAGTATACATTTACATGGAAAATGTAATTGTGGATTATAAAAAAAAAATGAATGAACATTTTTTCAATTGTTCTATAAAATATATTCAAGCAGACAACCAGCTTTTAGATGCAGAAAAACCAATTGTATTTTATACGATGGACTTAGAAGAAAATAACCCTAATTCTTATATGCCAGCAATCAGTTTGTCTGCTCATAAAATAAATTCTCCAAGTTTAGAAGCTCATTTTTTTGAGCAAGTTCAGATTAAAATTAAAGATGTAATTTTAAATATTGAAGAACAACTTTTACTTAAGCTTTTTTTGTTTTTTGGTTATGGCCAGTTAGAAAGAGAACTTGATTTTTTGAAAGGAGAACTAGAAACTAAAAATACCCATATTGCTATGACATCTTCCTTAAATCAATGTTCAAGAATTTATTTTTCATTACTTGAAGTTGAATTAAACAAAATCAGGCTTTCCGTTTTTACTTCTAGTCATTTTTCAAAAGATCTTTTTGAAATTAAAAAAAGCACTGGTTTAAGATTAATGCGCTTTGAAGATGCTAAAATATTTCTTGAACCTTTTCGAAAAACTTATTCTTTAGAAACTTTTCCATTTTTGATTGAGGCTTTTATAAATCATTATCGTAAAGAATTAAAAGGACAAGCTGCAAAAATTTTAGGCTCTGTTGACTTTTTAGGTAATCCTTTAGGATTTATGAATGATGTCACTGACGGAATAACAGAATTAATAGATGGTAATATTGGTGGATTGATTGTAAATATTTCACATGGTATTTCTGATTCTACAGCTAAATTTACTTCTGTATTGTCAGATAGTTTAGGGGCAGTTACATTAGATAATCGCCATCAAGAAATTAGAAAGAGAATTAAACAAGAATCTAGTAATGGTCCAATGAAAGCTGGTTTTATTGGTTTAGGGATTGGTCTTTTAGGTGGAATCACAAGTATTGTTACTCAAACTTATGAAGGAGCAGTTAGTCAAGGAGGTGTACAAGGTGTTATCACTGGTTTTGGAAAAGGTGTTTTAGGTACTTTCACTAAACCGGCTGTAGGTGTTTTAGATTTAGCAACAAGTGCTGCT
This sequence comes from Anisodus tanguticus, assembly GCA_034509755.1. Taxonomy (NCBI): domain Eukaryota; kingdom Viridiplantae; phylum Streptophyta; class Magnoliopsida; order Solanales; family Solanaceae; genus Anisodus; species Anisodus tanguticus. The sequence continues at coordinate 173,075 of JAVYJV010000046.1, forward strand.
TCAATCATGCGTGATCGATCAAGAAAAATAAGTGCAAATACAAATTCTCAAAATTTAGTTAGAGGTGTTTTAGAAAACAGAATTCGAAAACCTAGACAATCATTTGATGTTTGTGGTCAAGGTACATTATTACCTATTTACAATGAAGAACAAGCAGCAGGGCAAGATTTTTTTTATAAATCATCTTTACTTTTTGATAAAGATGAAGATGAAATATTTGCTAGTTATAAAAATACTTTTGGTTTTGAGTATTGTGTATTGATAACAAGTGATAAAGTTAGATTTTTATTTTGTGATGATAAAAAAAATTTAAGAAAACGTGGAGTCCGAGCTCAAATAACTGTTGATCTAGTTAATTTAATTAGAGCTGATACTGTAACTATATCTGTTTTAGAAAATGGTCTTATAAATTATTATTTACAACTAATAGTCAAAGATGAAAGTCATATTAATAGATTTGGATATTATTCTTATGTTTTCTATGATTTAAAAAGCAAAAAACCTTCTATAAAATGCACAAACGAGCTTATATGTAACGAAATGATGCAGCAAATAAACCATGCTAAAAGTTATTATGAAGAAAGAAAACACACTCTTGCAACTATAATAAGAAATTATGACTAATAAGAACTTTTATTGAATTATAATGATTTTTATTAATTAGCTTGTTTGAAATTGTTTTAAATTTTTTAAGCTAATTTTTTTATTGAAAGTTTATTTTTTTATGTTAATGAATGCATTGAAAGTAGATTAAAATTTTATTCGATTTTTGATTTATTTATACTTAAATGTTTGATTTAATTAAATTTTGATTTATGGTCAAGACTTTGTGGTTTCTCTTATGAAAAGGCTGATTTTATTAAAAAATTCAAATTGATTAAAAAAATTATTTCTTTTATCTTTAATTTTAAAATTTGATTAAAAGCAGATCTCAATCAAATTGTTTTTGTTTATGCAGATGAAAAAATTTTATTGAAAACACCTCACATTATTGACAATTATTTTTATAATATGTAGGTCAATTTGTTTAAGCAAATGGGCGATTAATTTTGTTGAATCTTTTTTTTTGAAATTTATTGATTTTTTACTTTTTTAATCTCAAGATTAAACTTTTATAATCATAGACCAGGTGACTTGTTTTTTTTAATGAAACATTTATTTAAATACGTATATTGATAAAAATGTATAAATTAATTTATTTAATAAAATGAGTTCTAAACTTCAAAAAATATTTATCATAATACTTGATCAACTTATTGAATTTTTATCTTAATTTTTTATAAATATAATTTAATATTCAGCATTGATCGTTTAATAGATTTCAATAAAGTTTCATTTAGCTTAAAATTAAAAAAAAAAATTAACCTTAAAAAAATTTTCTTAAATTTTAATCTAAATTAAACAAAAAATTATTTGTATTCAATTTGATAAAAATGAATTGTTTTTTTAATTTATGAAGAAAATTGTTAAGTTTTTCTGAAACTGATTCATTTCTTTAAATTGTTTTATTGAAATTCATAAAATTAATTTTTTTTTTTTTAATTTATTTCATTTTTTTAATTAAAGCTGAGTTAAAATTCTATCAAGTTTAAAACTCATTTAAAAAAAACTTTTTAAGTTTTTTTCTTTTTGATTCTTTCAACATCTGAAAAAAATTTTTTTTTTTTTTTGATTTCAATTGTTGAATATAAACTTAGGGAAAAACTTTTATTATTCGTAATAAGTGAACGGTCCCTATGATGATTGTAATATTCAAGTTACTAATAGAAAAGAATGGCAAAAATTGCATTTAGTATGAGGTAAATTTTAGTATTTTAAGAGTTTAACTCACAGAACCACATTATTAGTTGAGAAGATTCTTTATTTTGATTTGACTTTTTTGCAGTGATTTTTTTTAACTTTATTTGCTTTTGTCTTTTTGTTTTGTTTTTTAAAGTGATTAACATTTTTTTTTATTTAATTTTTGTCAAATGACTAAGTTTTTGACTTGAGCAAAATTTTTATTTTTAAAAAATATTTTATATAAACAAAATAAATCTTTGAACAATGATTTGATGATCGAAAACCAAGTGCCTTATTTAATCTCAACAAAATGAAAAAACTACTCTCAATTTGAATTTTTAGTTTGTGATAATTTAAATTATTTGTAAATTTTAAAGAATATAATTTTCAACTTAATCATCTATTTTTATTTAAAGTTAGTTTATGTTATCAAATATTCTTTCATTAAAGTTTTTTGTTTACCAAAATTTCATATTCAACTTATCATTATAATATAGAAAATTTAGCTAAAGTTTTAATTCTACTATTTAAGAATAATTTTTTTAATCAATTTTGTTTAACATCGTTTATAAAACTACCTCAGATGTCGAATAAAAAATAATTTCAAACCAAAATTTACAACTTACTTAAAGGTAAATTATCACTTTTTAACAAACTTGGGTTTATTTTTTTTTATTTATAAATTTAATGTGTTTAAAATATATTATTAACCCTGGAACTTATATCTGTCATCAAGATTATAATGTTCTAGTTTGGAATAGTTGGCATTTTTTTAAAAAAAAAATTTTCTCTTTTTTTTTTTATTTTAATCTCCTTACTGGTCCACACTACTTAATTAAGTATCCAGTTTATGCAATAGTGTACTTATGGATTAAATTTACTTTTCATTTATTTTTAAGCTACTAAGTAAGAACATAGTTTGCAGTTTAATAAGCAACCAACTCATTTTAAGATAACTTTATGAGTATTAGTTTTTACCATTTAAAATTCTCTTTTTATTCATTTTTTTATTCTTTATTATCATAATTAAATGATTGAATACTTTAGAGTTTAATGTTAAAATTTTTTAGCTAAATAAAATTTAATTAACCTGTTATTTCAAAATTTTCAATTTTAGAAAAATTAATAAAGGTCTTTTTGATAAAATATTTTTTTCTTATGTTTTTTTAGGAATGAAAGGATTAATACTTAGAAAAAAAATTTGAGTTAGTAATTTGAGAACCATACTTAATTAAAAATTTTTTTTTTGTTTCACAAAAAACTGTTTTAATTTAAAAATATTTTATTACGAATTAAAAATCAATAGCTTTATGTCTTAATTGTTTCAAAATATATTTTTCTAAAAAGTTTTAATTTCTATAAATTTTAGAAAAATTTTTTCAAATTTTTTTCACAAAATCGTTTTATAAATTGTGTTTTGTTTATTTTTTTTTCATTCTCTATTGCTCAATTTTTAATGTGATTTTTTTTAATTTAATTTAATTATCTTTTTAAATTTATGAGCTTTAAACAAAATTTAATTATTTTTCTTTTTTTTTTTTAGATTTTTATGATCAAAACTGGATTAAAATTTATCTAAAAAGTTAAATAATTTTAAACCATTTAGAAAAAACTTAAACTTTTGAAAATTGTTATAAATTTTAATATGCATTATATTTAATTAACTTATTCTTAGAAATTATCAAATTTTTTTTTGTTTGATACTTAAAGCTTAAAAAATACTTAAAAATGGATTGTCCAGATAAAGACAGAGAAGTTAGACTTCAACAACTTGAAAATTTAATTTTAAATCATCATTCTGAATTAAGTATTGATGGATTACTTGTAAGTTTTTTTCAATTTAATTTTAGTATAAACTTAATTTAAATAATATTTTAATTTTTTAGGATTGTTTACAAGCAATTTATACAGATTGTGATGTACCTACTTTTAGAAAACAAAAATGTATTGATAGTTTTCTGCAAAGATATGAAAAAGCTTGTAATTTAGTCATGAATTGTCGTTTAAAGCCTGATGATTTTGATGTTATAAAAACAATTGGAAGAGGTGCTTTTGGAGAAGTGCAATTAGTTAGGCGTAAAACAAACAATAAAGTTTACGCTATGAAACTACTTAATAAATTTAATACAATTAAAAGATCAGAATCTGCTCTTTATTGGGAAGAAAGATTTATAATGGCTCATGCTGAATCTGAATGGATTGTAAAATTGCATTTTGCTTTTCAAGATCAAAAATATTTGTTTATGGTTATGGATTATATGCCAGGAGGGGATTTCGTCAATTTTCTTTCAAGATATGATATACCTGAAGATTGGGCAGCATTTTATGTTGCAGAAGTTGTGTTAGCTGTTGATGCTATACATCAAATGGGTTTTGTACATCGAGATATTAAACCCGATAATTTGTTAATAGATAGAATGGGTCATATAAAACTAGCTGATTTTGGTTCTTGTATGCGCATGAATAATAATGGCTTAATTTATTGTGATGATGCTGTAGGAACACCAGATTATATTTCGCCTGAAATTTTAAAAGCTTTAGAGGGTAATAAATGTTATGGTAAAGAATGTGATTGGTGGTCTGTAGGAGTCATTTTGTTTGAAATGTTAACAGGGGATACACCTTTTTATGCAGAATCTTTAGTAGGAACTTATGGTAAAATTATGGACCATAAAAATTGTTTATCTTTTCCTGATGATATTGAGATTTCAAGAGAAGCCAAATTGTTTATTTGTGGAATGTTGACAGATAGTTCAAAACGTTTAGGTAAAAATGGTGTAGAAGAAATTAAACAGCATGTTTTTTTCAAAAACAAAAAATGGACTTTTGATAATATACGAGAATACCCACCACCTGTGGTTCCTGAGTTAAAAGGAGATGATGATACAAGTAATTTTGATGAAGTAGATCGAGAAGACGCTAAAGATGAAAGTTTTCCTATTGGAAAAGCTTTTGCTGGAAATCATTTACCATTTGTTGGATTTACTTACTCAAGTGATTATCAACTTTTATATAGACAATCATGTCAATCCAACAAACGCAAGCGTTCAAATGACGAAAATGATGCATCTTTATCAAATAATAATTTTAATAACAATAATTTTAATAACTATTCTTTATCAGGTAAAAAACGGGAAAATCAAGATGATGAATTACAAAAAATGAATAAAATAATTCGTGATTTAGAATATAATTATAAAATTGCTTTAACAAAACTAGATAATCTAAGTCAACAAAAAGATAATGTTACTTATTTACAAACACAAAACTTAGATTTAGAAAAAGAATTAACGATAGCCAAACAAAGTTTAAAAGAGGCTAATCGTAAACTAGAGTGCGAGATTGAAAATAAACGCAAGGCTGAAAATAAAGTAAACGAATTGTGGAATAAAATAGAACATGAACAAAATTTAAGATCTCAATTATCACATTCGTATCAACATTCAACTGAAAAAATAATTTCTTTGGAAAAACAAGTCAGCCAAGCATCAGAAAAAATTAAAAGTGAAAGTGAAGCAAATGTTAAACTTAAAAAAGCAAATGCAGAGTTAAATTTGAATTTAACAAACAAAGAAAAACAAATAAAAGATTTAAATAAAAGAATAGAATCATTGCAAGCATCTAATTCTAAGCAGCAATCAGATTTATTGAACTTAGAAGCTCAAGTTGATAAAAGCCATGGTTTATGGTTACAAGCAAATGAAAGATTACAAGAATTAAATTCTCAAAAACAGCAAACACAGGAAGAAATTAATTCTTTTAAAGAAAAAGAAAAAATTTTGTTAGCTGAAAACCAAAAGTTGAATGAAAATTTAACAGACTTAGAAAAGGAAAAAGCTTTATTAGTAGTAGATTTAAAGAATATTCAATCAAAATTAGATCAAAAAAATAATTCAGATCAAAATTTAATTTTAAATAACATTAACACAGATGAAGTAGAATCACCAAATAATATACAATTATTACTTGTTGAAGAAACATCTTTACGTAAAAAAATAGAACAAGAATTACAACAAAAAGAAACTGCGTTATCTATGTTAAATGTTGATTATAAACAATTGACTCAACATTTAGAAAAATTAGAGTCTGAATTAAAAACAGAAACTGAAAAAGTTAAATATTTAAAAAGCCAAATAGAAGATGATACATTCAAACGTAATAATATAAATTCAGGAATAAAAGAACAAAATGAAGAAATAAATAGGCTCAAGCAAAAAGAGCAACAGTTAATTGAAGAATTGAATGAAAATTTAGAAAAAAGAAGAATTGCTGAAGAAGAATTAAATAAACTTAGTATGTCTAGATCTGTAGATGAGTTACAAATGAAAGAAGTTCAAGATCAATTTGAAGCAGAACAATATTTTTCTTCACTTTATAAAACACAAGTTAAAGAGCTTAAAGAAGAATTAGAGGAAAATCTTAAATTGTATAGCGAATTAATGAAAGAAAAAAATAAAATTTATAATCAATATGAAACAATTAATGCAAAAGCAGATTCAGAAGCATTAGCAAACAAAATTTCTGAACAAAAACTTTCTGATTTAGAAAAAGAAAAACTTAGTTTAGAATTAGAAATTAAAAACTTAGAACAAAAATTCAGGCTAGATTTAAGTAATAAAGAAAATGAAATATTAAAGCTAATTGATAAAGATAATGAAAATTTAAGATTAAATGCTGAAATTTTAAAAGAAAAAGAAGAATTAAGCTGTAAATATGAAAATGTTCTACAAGAACTTGAAAAATCTAAACAAACTTCTTATCAAGAAAAAATAGATCAGTTAACAAAACAATTAAAACAGGAAAAAGTATTGACAGAACAAGCAGTTAACAAATTAGCAGAAATAATGAATAGAAAAGATATAAATTTGACTAAAAAGAAAAACAAAAGTACTTCAGGAGATTTGAAAAAAAAAGAAAAAGAATGTCGTAAACTACAACAAGAATTAACAACAGAACGGGAAAAGTATAATCAAATGGTATCTAAATTTCAAAAAGATTTATCTGAATTACAAGCTTTGTTACATGATGAAAGTCAAACTAAAATAAAATTAAAAATGGAAGTCGATTCTAAAGACTCAGAATTAGAAAAATTAAGACAAAATTTCACAATTCAAGAATCCATTAGTAATTCTGAAATTTCTTTATTAAACATTGATAATAATAGTTTAGAGGACATTGAAAATATGAGATTAGAAGGTTGGTTATCAATTCCTTATAAACAAAATATAAGAAGATATGGATGGAGGAAACAATACGTAGTAGTTTCTAGTCGTAAAATAATTTTTTATAATAATGAAGCTGATAAAGCAAAAGCTGATCCTTCTTTGATTCTTGATTTAAGTAAACTATTCCATGTTAGACCTGTAACTCAAGGTGATGTAATTAGAGCAGATACTAAAGAAATTCCTCGTATCTTTCAGGTATTTTATTAAAATTTTTTAAATTAAAAGTTTCATTGAACTAAAAAATTTTTTATTTAGTTATTGTATGCAGGAGAGGGAGAAAGTAGAAAACCTACTAATTCTAATGAATTACAACTATTAAAAGAAGTAAGTTTCATCAAAAATCTTTTTTAATTTATTTTAATCAATTTTATTACAGAGTCAACCTGGCACAATTGAGCATAAAGGACATGATTTTATCCCTATAAGTTTTCATATGCCTTCAACTTGTGAAGTTTGCCCTAAACCAATATGGCATATGTTCAAACCTCCACCGGCTTTAGAATGTAGAAGTAAGTTATTATTTAAAAAAATTTAAAAAAATTTTACTTTAAAATTATTTTTACTAGGATGTCGAATGAAAGTTCATAAAGAGCATTTGGATAAAAAAGAAGAAATTATAGCTCCTTGTAAAGTTAATTTTGATCAAAATTCAGCAAAAGAATTATTGCTTTTAGCAAGTAATATTAAAGAGCAAGAATATTGGGTTGCTAAATTAAAGAAAAAAATAGAAAAATGTGGTTATACTGCAAGTCAAGATAATAGATCATCACCAAGGTAAAGAAAAAATTTTGTTTTTTTTTTAAAACTATTAAAATTTAATTTTCTTTTATCTACAGGTCAACAAGTTCTCAACTTTCTTTAATGAAAAATAATTCAATAAAATCTTCTAGTTTGCAAAATCAATCGTTACAATCTAGCTCGATGCTATCATTACAATCAAACAAAAAATAGTTTTTTTTTTGACCAGAATTTTAATTGTGATAAGTTTAAAATTATTTATAATTATTTAGATGTTTTTATTATGTTGATTTTTTGTACTTTTTAATTTTTCAGTTTTAAAATTAAATGTTGTTTTGTTTAACAAAAAAAAAATTTTTATTGAATGACATTTTTGTGTAACAGAATTTGAGAAAAAAAAACTTAAAAATTATTGACAAATTTAAATGATTTTTCACTTAAAATCGAAAATCATTTTAACATTATAAAAAAATATTTTTAAACATACAGAGTATGAACATTAATGTTCATTTAATTTATTTTTTTTATATGTTAATTTCTACCTATTATATTTTTTGTAATTTTTTTTTTTAAAGTTTCTTATCTTTATTTAGTTAAAAGTAAAAAAAGAATATATATATATTTTGTAAATAAGTGATAGAGTTTATTAAAAAAAAAATGTTTTTCATGTTTAAATTGTAGTTTTTGTTATTTATAAGTTTAACATTGAAATATATCGTAATGATTAATTATAAAAATCTTTTACAAAAAAATTTATTTTTAATGATTACTTATTTTAATTATATTACTAATTAAAAAATTATGAAATAAAAGTCTGATATAAAAATTGGTTCATATTTATAACTAATTTAAATTTTTTAAAAATCCCTTCTTTAAACGCAGGTTTTTATATTCAAGCTTGAAATTTAACTCGCGCATCCTCTATTATTTAACATTCATTTATATTTATAAGTCATTTGTTGTACTGCGTTTTGACAGTGTGCTTCAATTGATAATTCAGTTATTTTTATTTCAAAAAACTTAATCAATAATTTTAATTTTAAAATAATTCAAAGTAAGTTTTCATCAATTTTTTAAAATTTTTCTTTGTCTTTATAATGAAAAAATTTTTTTTTTTTCTTAATTTAATTTGATTATCACGTTTTTATTTTAAAATGATATTGAACTTGAATTTTAAATTATGAAGATTATTTTATTGAAATATCATTTTGATTTATTAAAAAAATTAATTTTTTCCAATAAAAGTAAATCTTAAATAAAAATTGACCTTTAATGAAACTGAAGTTGTTACGACCTTCAAAAATGCTTTTTTTGAAGATAACTTTTTTTGTTAAAATTTTTTTCTTTTCATAGCTTTTTATTATTAACATTTTTTTCTTTTCACATTAATTAATTTTTATTTTTAGATGGTTAAAGTAGGTATTAATGGTTATGGACGTATTGGTAAACTCGTCTTTAGAGCTTGTATTGCAAAAGGCTTAGATGTTGTTGCAATCAATGATCCTTTCATTGATCTTAACTACATTGTTTACATGACCAAACATGATTCAACACATGGTCGTTTTAATGCTGATGTAAAGCAAGAAGATGGTCATCTTGTTGTTAATGGTAAAAAAATTAAAGTTTTTGCTGAAAGAGACCCTAGTGCAATCAAGTGGGGTGAAGCAGGTGTAGATGTTGTAGTCGAATCTACTGGTGTTTTCCTTTCTTTAGAAAAAGCTAACTTACATTGTCAAGCTGGTGCAAAAAAAGTTGTTATTACAGCTCCTTCACCAGACGCTCCAATGTATGTTGTTGGAGTTAATCATCATAAATATGAAGCTAGTCAAAAAATTGTATCTAATGCATCTTGTACAACTAATTGCTTAGCTCCATTAGCTAAAATTATAAACGATAATTTCGGTATTGAAGAAGGTTTAATGACAACAGTACATGCAGTTACAGCAACACAAAAAACTGTCGATGGTGTTTCTAGTAAAGCATGGAGAGATGGTCGTGGTGCCGCTCAAAACATTATTCCAGCTTCAACTGGTGCAGCAAAAGCAGTAGGAAAAGTTATCCCTGAGTTAAATGGAAAATTAACTGGTATGGCATTTAGAGTTCCTGTTCCAGATGTTTCTGTTGTAGATTTAACTTGTCGCTTAAAGAAACCAGTAAAATATGAACAAATCAAAGAAGTTATTAAAAAGGCTGCTGAAACACCAGAACTTAAAGGCATTTTAGAATATACCGAAGATTGTGTAAGTTATATAAATTTATATTAAAATAATTTTTTAAAACTATCTTCTTTTTAGGTTGTATCATCTGATTTCATCTCAAGTACAGCTTCTTGCATTTTTGATGCACAAGCCGGTATTCAACTTAGTGATACTTTTGTTAAATTAGTCGCATGGTACGATAACGAATTTGGATACAGTAACCGTGTTGCTGATTTGATTTTACACATTTCAAAATAAACTTTTAAAAAAATCTTGTTTGAATAGTTAAAAATTTAATTTAAATGTTATTAATTTAAATATTATGAAAGTTGCTTAAAGTCTAAAATAAAATTTCAATTTGTTTTGCGATTAATACTTTGTTTTCTTTTTAACTGATGACCTTTCAAAAGAATTGTTTTAAAAATCTTAAAAATAAAGGAAACTTAATTTTTAAGTAACCTCTGTTTTAATCAGACGTTTTTTTTTTTTATTTTATTAACGCATGCGTGTTTCTCTGTTTTTAATAAACATTTTTATTTGAATCTTTGTTTTTAAGTAAAACGTTAATTAAATTCTAATTTTATTTTTTTTCAAAAATAATTAATTTTATCCACAATAAAAAATGAAAAAAGCTTTAGTTCTTGTTGCAGATGGCAGCGAAGAAATGGAATTAGTAATTACAGTTGATGTTTTACGTAGAGCAGAAGTAAGTTTCAAAATTTGATATTTAAAACTATTAAATCAATTGATTTCCACTTTAGATTGAAGTTACAATTGCTGGTGTTAAAGGATCAGAACCTGTAAAATGTAGTAGATCTGTCATAATTCAACCTGATTGTTCTTTAAGTAGTGTGATGGAAAATACTTATGATGTAGTTGTTTTGCCTGGTGGTATTGAAGGCACAGACGCTTTTGTTCAAAGTGAATTAGTTGGTAAATTATTGAAAGATCAAGAAACTTATTCAAGATGTATTGCTGCAATATGTGCAGCTCCTTTAGCTTTAAAAGCTCATAATGTTTGTTTATACAAGTCACTTACATCGTATCCTCAAATGAAAGACTCATTGTTACTTGATTCTAGTTATCAATACAAAGAAGATCGAGTTGTTGTTGATGAAAATTTAATAACAAGTAGAGGTCCAGGTACAGCAACTGAATTCGCTTTAACAATAGTAGAGAAATTAATGGGCAAAAAAATGAAAACTCAAGTTAAAACAGCAATGCTTGCTTGAATTAAGTCAAATCAATTTTTTACCACTTTAATTATATTTTAAATATTTGAAGTATTTAAAAAAACTAATTTGATAAATAAAAAATATATTTGTTTTTTATTTTCTAAAAGTCCTTTTCATTATTTTGATAAAAAGGAATACTATTTTCTGAAAACAATTTTCTTAAAACTTTTGTTTCAATAAAAGTACTTCAGGAAGAAAACTTTGAATTAAAACTTTTTCATTGAACTTAAATGTACTTCTATAGACTTATAGTTGTTTGACCAGGTAAGCATACATTTAAAAATCCAGTTTTATCTAAAAACTGTGTCAAAAATTCGAACTTTAAAAAATTTAGAAACTTTTTTTCGAGTAAGTAACAACTAAAAGTTTCAAAATGGACATTATTTTTTATTTTTTTTTGATTTTATTTATTTATTTTGTATATAAAACAATAAATTTAGATTGTGATTATACATTAGCTTTTATTGAAAAATTTGGAAAAAAATCAAGTAAACAACTCGAAAATTTTTTTTATTAAAAATTAATTTTTTGGATATTTAAAGGTGATTTAAAAGGGAAAATTGTTTGGATTACTGGAGCTTCATCAGGAATTGGTAAAGCTGTTTCATATGAGCTAGCTAAAGTTGGTTGTAAATTGGTTTTGTCTGGTACAAAAGCTGATCAATTAAACTTAGTTAAAAAAGAATGTTTAGGTAAATATTTTTTTTCAGTCTCATAAAATCTATAATTGTTTATTTTTAGAAATTAATGAAAACCTACTAGATTCAAATATTTTAGTTTTACCTTTCAATGTAACTGATTACAATGAACAAGAGAATTCATTCAAAAAATTATTAAATCACTTTGGTAAACTCGATATTTTAGTTAATAATGCTGGTATAGCACAATCAGGTGAATTTGAAAATATTGAATTGAGTTTAGACAAATTCATTTTTGAAGTCAATGTTTTTGGTGTGATTAATTTAACAAGAATTGTTTGTAGAAATTGGTTAAAAAGTAATCAAAAAGGATTAATAGTTATTAATTCTTCAACATCAGCAATTTTAAAAAATCCATATACAAGTTCTTACGCTGCTAGTAAAGCAGCTATAAATGGATATTTAGAAAGTATGAGAAAAGAATATTGGAACACAAACATAAAGTTAACTGTAATATGTCCAGGTCCTGTTGATACAAATATTTTTCATAATGCCTATACTAGAAAATTAGGTTGTAAAATTGAACGCGATTTCATAAATGTTTCTAAAAACGCAGGCGTTTTTCATTGGATCACAGCAAAAAGATGTGCTGAACTTTTTGCCGTTGCTATTTCTAATGAAGTAGCAGAATGTTGGATTGCTAAACAGCCAATATTGGTGTTTACATTTGTAAATAGCTATTTACCATTTTTATCTTCATTCATCTGGAATATATTTTTAAATAAAAATGAAAAAGCTTTAAAAAACTTATATCTTTAAGAAAAAAATCAAAATTTAAAATGTTTCATCACAACTTTTTACTTATTTTTTTAAAAAAATTATATTGGTTTATCGTAATTGTTATATAACTTTTTTTGGATTGTTCGTAAAAAAGAAATGAATAAAACTTAACAATTTTGATCAATTAATAAAAAGCTTTTTTGAAATTTTTAAAAGAAAATTTTAGGCACAGTAGAATTTGGCTAAGTAAATCTTTATTTATTTTAATGATTCAAAACATAATTGGTTTTAATTAAACTATATTTTTTTTTACAATTTCAAAACTGAGTTAAAGGGTTAAAAAACATTTCTTTATTGAGTTGAAAAATATAACTTAAACGATCTTTAATTCTTTCATTTTTTTACATTTACAGTCAAAAAATTATTCAAATAAAATATTTAAAAATTAAAAATAAAACAAATTTGCATCAAATTTAATTCAGCTAATCCAGCTTTGAGGAGGACTTGGTAAAACAAAATTCTTAGCTAAATCATTTTCACTATTTAAAATAAATGTTGGAGGTAAAACTGTTGATAAATTGAATTTACCTAAAGTCATTTTACAAATTTCTTCATAACTTTCTTCTTTATCTACCTTAATATCAAAATCTTGGAAAAAAGTTACTGTTTCATTAGGTTTTGGTACATTAATTTGAACTGTAAATTTATCTATTCCCTTGGTGAAAGTAAGTTTGGGTTTACTTTTAAATTTTTCTTGACAATAATAATTAAGCTTTTTATAGAAATAATTTTTCAGTTTTGAATCATTGTTTTCTTCTTTTGAAATCTCTTTATTTTTAAAACCATTTTCATTTTTTAAAATTGTATATTCAGCTTTAACTTTAAAACCTTTTTGTTCTTTTGTAGGACTTCTTTCACTTTTTTTCATTTTTGTATAAGTACCATTTTCTTGTTTATTTTTATCTTGTTTAACAGAAAACGGCGATTTATTATTAGAACCGTTTTGAATTTTTTTAGACTTTGAACCTTGTTCTTTGAAACTTAATTTTGCCCAGAAATTTTTAGTTTCATCATAAAATGGATTTTCGACTTTATGATTTGGTGCAGTGAAAGTTTCTTTTTGGAAATGTTTTGATTTAACAGGAGGTAAAATACAATCAAGTAAATTTTCTTTATTTTTTTTATTTTTACCAAAACTTATATTCATTAAATAACTTTGAGGTAAAATGTAGCATCTATTTTGTTTTGTGTTAATACATAAACCCCCCTCAAAAACTTCGTCAAATACAACTGTAATTAACGGGTTTTTATCTTCTTCTAATTTTTCTTCAATTCCTATGACAATACCTTTCAGACCTTGAGGAACAATAATTCCTTGTCTCACATTAACAACACGATCAAAAATCATAAATTTAGCTAACGGATCAGGATGAGTTTTAGTTAAAGCAGGTAATGAGACAAAAATACTTTTTACATCAGTTTCTACAATAACAGGTTTAGAATCTTCAAGTAGCATAATTGAGCTTTGTAAAGTTTCTTCAATCACATTTACAATACATTCATCTAAAATATTTTCTTCAATACTTTGACGTTTATCTCTAGAAAATGGTAAATTTTTTAAAAAATTTAAAAGCTCTTTAAATTGAGCTTCTGCATTTCCAGAAGGGAAAAGATCTTTTATTTCTATTTCATCAACTTTTTTATACCTAGCTATTTGATCAATAACTGTAGGAAATTTTTCTATATATTCGTAAATAATTTCAGAAACTTTGTTTGAAAAAAACCAAATATCATTAATTTTTTTAGAATAATTTGCAACTTGCTGGTTTTTTTCATTGAACTTTAAATTTAAACCTATGTTAGCTTTTACATTTTTTTTCTTGTTGACATAAACAAAAACACATCCAGTAATTTTTGATATGCTCAAACTATTCATATTGAACAATCTTGCTATTTGACTACTACTTTTGTAATTATCAAATAAAATTTCTTCTTCTCTTTCCATAACATCGTTTAAATCAGGTTCATCAGAAATCATAACTTGAATTTTAACCTTATTATCTAAATGATTATAAGATACAATTTCACCCATATCTCCATAATAATTTTTTTCTAATAAAAAGCATTTACTTCCAGGTTTGAATATATCAACTGCTTTTTCAATTTCGTTTGTTTTCGCAACTTTAAGTTTTAATTTAGGCATTATAGTTCTAGCTAAAACTAAAACTTGACTTGTAGAATATTGTTTTTCTCTAGTTATAGTACCATCTTCATTTACTTTCATACAAAAACCAATTACAGGTTCAACCATACATAATCCTGTTTCACTTATAATTTTAATACCTTTTTTCTCTAACAAAAAGTTTTCTAAGCTTTTAATTTTTTCAAAATAAATATTAATTTCTCTACTTTCTAATTTTTTTTTAAATACAACATTTTTTTTAATTGAATATAAAAATTGACCATCAAAATAGCTTTTTAGTTTACACTCTTTTGGATATGGCCAATTGAAATAGATAGATTTTTCTAAATACTGTGATAAATTTGCTACATCATTATCAAAGTTATTTTCTAAATACAAAATCACATTGTCGCCTTTGGATAATGTATCAAAAACTTTTATTTTTTCATTTTTAATTTCAGATTTGAATTTTAAAAATTTAAGCGATGGAAAACCAAAGAAATGTGTTTGAAGTTTAATTTTTTTGGAAATTCCTTTATTAATTTTACTTGAAGGTATATGATATTTACTAGAAGGAACTTCAATGCATTTAGCTCTGTTATTCGCAATGGCAGGAAAGACGTGAGGTAAAGTAGATTCATAAAGAGGTTGTGGAATTTCTGTGTAAGTAAATAATAAATGGGGTCCATGAACATTATGTTTTTTTTCATCTTCAGTTAAACCTTTTTTTGCAATTGAAGAAGCTTTTTTTAATAAATCTTCTTTAATAAATGGTATAAGAACAATAGCTTCCCATTGTTGGGTTTTTCCATTATAGTCTAATTTGAAATCTGTTGGATAACAACCTACTAATGGTGAATCTTTACTTATCATAACTTGTTGAAAAGATTCTGGTAAAAATCTCTTAGAAGCTATCGGTAAAACACCTAATAATTGTTCAAAAGGAAGTAATGGTTGATCTTTATCAAAAGTAATTTTAGTATTTTTAAAGTTTTTAATATCGGAGACATAAGGAGCATAGTGATATGGATAATACCAAGTCCATGAACAACATCCTTCAAAATAATAATACAAGTTCCATTGTAGCGCTTCAATATAAGAAAGAGTATGTTCTCTAACTATTTCTTCTGTTATGTTATTAAAATTAAGTTTTTTTTTATAGTAATTATATTTATGCAACTCAAATTCATTATTAGTTAAGAAACAATTTTCAGTGTCTGAAAAATAATTATCAGACTCTTCAGAATCACTTTCTAAGTTTTCTTCTTTTATTTCATCATTTTCATCAAAAAAGTTTGCTAAATGCCTATCTTCTTTGAAAAATTTACTAGGCTGTTTATCAAATATTTGAAATTCTTGATTATTTTCATTGAATCTTTCTAATTCTAATTCACCTAATTTTTCAAAAAATACTTCAAGCCTTTCTAAATTTAAAACACCACCTTCATTAATATAACCATTTAGTTGAGGTAAAACTTCCATATAAGTTTCATATAAAACAATTAATGAATTTTTGTTAATATGGTAATGTGGTAAATGAGGAATAAAGTCGTTACCAACTAAAATACACAAGAAAATCCAATCATCTATTATTTTTTCTAAATTAAAAAGTGATGAATGATTTTCTTTAATTTTTGAAAACTCAGTTTCTAAATAATCTCTCAAAATAGTTAAATGAAACAGATGAAAATTAATGTTTTCAGGACCTGTAGGCTTTTTTTCTTTACTTTTAACTTTAACGTATTTTACTTCTTCACGAAGTAAAGAAAAATAAGGTTCATGGGTAACTATACCAAGCATGATTAAATCAGCATCTAACCCATACAAACAATGACGTGTATAAGGATTATAATCTGGTTGAGATCTCATATAACGGATAAAATCCATAATTTTATGTTCTCCTTCACCTGGAGCTTCATGACCTGATAAATGTACTTTTACATTTTTCCATAAATCATCGGTTGAAATTTTCTTTACTACAAAATATTTAAGTTGTTCTTGTAATCTGATCATAAAATCAGTACCAGGTGTTATGCAATTCGAATCAAACCGTTGTTCTTTAGGCAAAACTTTACCTTTTTTAATCGCTTCTTGTTCTTTGTCATGAGCTTCTTTGGCTGTCCTGAAACGTCTAGAACGTTGTTGATTCATTTTGGCACGTGGTGCAACACCATCAATTGCCATATAAAACACTTTTTTTGGTTTAATTGTTTTAAATAAAAAATCAATGTAATTAAAAATGTCTTTAAAAATTTGTTCTTCTGATATTCTGAACTGAATATCATCATCGTTTGGATGTGAACAGTTATGAATAATGCCATTCATATCTAAGTATAAATTATCAAATTCAGGTATCTATTTTATAAAAGTTATTATTAGTACAAACAAAAAACAAAGAAAATTTTTTTTATATTTACCTGCCATTCTTGAACTTTCTCGCTCAAGCAAGGATACCTTTCACTTAACCATCTAAATAATTTTGGTACTCCCATCTTTTAATATTTTACGATTTAGGTAAATTTCATTTAAACTAATGAAACAAATTTTTTTTTTGTACACAATTATTATTACTTTATCAATAATGTTTTTAAAACGTTTTAGGCCATTCTTTACAACTAAGTTATAAATATGAAATGCACATCTAATATGAAAAACATGGGGAAAAGATGGAGTAAATCGAGTTTTTAAAAGGTTTTTACAACATAATCATTAGCGTAGCATTATCTAATGCAACAAATTAAGTAATTTTTTTAATAATTCCATAATATTCACAAATTTCATGAATATTTCTTGCAATAAATAATTGTTGTGCCTATAAGCAATATATCTATATGCTAAAATACGTTTTTGCATAAACCAAGTCTCATCTATCCAATGACATGGACCTGCTAAATAATCATTACCGCGCATTACGGCCTATACTCGAAGTGATAGTCACTTTGCCATTAAAATGATATAATGCATAACGTAAATACTAGGAAAATCGTTAAAAGCAGGATTATACGTTTCTCTAATGTAATGAATAAAACCAGGAGATGAAGGAAATGAAAAAGGCAAAACCCTCCACCGCAACTAATTTTGCTATATTTTCCCTATCTTTGTATTTATCATATTTAGGACCTATAATTTTCCGCTACTCCAAGTTAATTCGACCTTTGATGTATCGGGCTCAGACACTATGTGAACCTTGTCCCGACTTAGAAGGCATTGACACACCCGATTTTTCATCCAGATATTCGTTATACCTAGCTTTGTGCATGCTTTGTACATGTCTCAATAAACCTCCCGTCCCACCATGATCTTTCCGATTTTAAATTTATAAACCTCTTGACAAATTTTACATCTAGCTAGTTGATTCTCACCTCCTGCTCCTATCAAACAAATCTCATGCATGTGATTTTAATTTTCATTGTTTGGGCCTCGACTCATACTAGGGAGAATAAGAGGCATTCCATTTTCAATTTCAGTTGAGACCCGCCCTCCGAGCCTCGAGTGCGGAGGTGCACCAGTGGCTATGTAAGTATTCATTATCGTCTAATTCATTTTCAAAAATTAAAGTCTCGGTTCACTCATAGAATATACCTCATGATCTAATAATACATTAATATCATTAAAAAAAATCAAGCTTCATCTATATGAGTAAAATCATCGGGACTAGGAATAGGATTACTAGAAGATGCACCTTTACCCCCGTTACCCCTAGTACCTCTATGAGAAATAAAATGTCAAATTCGTTTAATTATAATTATGCAAATAAATAATTAAAGATAATGAAATTAAGTAATTAAAATTAAGTAACAATAATAATTTAAAGAAGGAACGATAGGTACCAAATGCCGACGTAACGTCGACGTGTAATCGAGGTTAAAAATTGAAACTTTGCTCGATGGATGATCATCAAGCTAGTTGCCAACTTCACCCCCAATTTTTGAACTTTGATACAAATAAGCAAATAAATATATAATATTTAGTAGGCAATGTGTACCTTGCAGGCAGTATGTATCGAGCATCGTGCGAAGATACTTCCGCGAGTAAAAACGAAGGGGTTTTAATATGAGGTATTTATAGTTGAGAAATAGGGTTAAAAGTGTAAATATACTTAGGGGTTAAAAATAAATATTAAGGGGGTAGGGGGTTTATGGGGGCAAAAATGGCCGTTATAGAGAATAAGCAAGACAACGGCCAAAATTGAAATTTGACCGTTGTTGCAACGGTTATTTTTTTTGTGGGGGAGGGGGGACCTGGTCGGGACTCGGCGGGATCGTGACGGGCGGAACGAGCCCTAGTCCGGTCCCGAGATCGAATCCCGCTACCCACAATTTCATCCCTTTTTTTTGGGGGGGGGGGACGGGGGCGGTAATCGGGACGGGTCGTGATCGGGCCGACCCGGCCCACCGGACAACCATAGTTTTGACCGAAGTACATTCATTATGATATATTTGAATTTTTCTTGTCATAGTTCTTGGATGAGAACAAAAATTTGATTCGAGCCATCTTGGAGAACTTTCTGAATGTGCCCAGTAAGTTGCACTCCTACTTGAAAGTTGCAGCTTTATAGTAATTGCATGTCGTGTATTTAGCATTTCCATTTATCATCAGTTTTGCAGCTTGAAATTGAAGGTATGCAAGGATTACTTGATTTAGTTTTTAGTTCCTAGATCTTGTTACAAAGAAAAATCACCTAATGACACATTACTGCAGTTCTTTTCTAAAATGACAAACCTTTCTCAGTAATAACAAGATGCTATCAAAAGTGTGTACAAATAGGGAAAATGTAGCTCAGCCATATAGGATTATCTCTTTGCTTCAAAAGAACTAATGAAAGAAGATGATGTCTTTATACTTTTTACTTCTGAATCACTATTTTGGAATGATTCAGAAGGACATGATAGTGATGTCCTAACAGTTGTTCTTTTGCCACCACTCTTCTCTAGTCACCAACTTGTCACTGATTTATCTATTATCATCGGCTACACTAATGAAATGTTCAACAATGACAATGCAAGAGTGTATTTGTGTCATAACTTCCTCAGCAACACCCATGAATTATTGAACTTAGAAAATATAGTTTCGATTATCGCTCTATAGTTTCTTGTACTTTGATTTCTGCTACTATCTCTGTTATTTTTTGTACTTCGATTATCTTATTTTATCCGTGGTAGCGATCATTCCTGTTTCAAACTGTTGTATCATGGCTTAAATCGCTTTAAAATTTTCATTTTCATACCGTTTTGAATTTCTTGTCCTTATCTCGACATCTTTTTATGATTTCTCTTGAGCCGAGGGTCTTTCGAAACAGCCTCCCTACCTTGGTAGGGGTAAGGTATGCGTACACTCTTACCCTTCTCCGTCACCTACTAGGATTTCACCGGGTATGTTGTTGTTGTAGAAAATACAAAAGCCTATATCGTGTCATAAATCTGCAATGTGACAGCAAGTAAACCCTCTCTTTGTAAAGCAACCAAGCTCATAATTATCTTTCTTCTCTTTCTTAAGCTTTAAAATGTTAGGATTGCACTTGGCACTGCATGTCAAGCAAGAGAGCTACTTCCAAATATTATTCCGCACTGCCTTCTTCTCCCCTTCCTCAGATAACTTGATATACTGTGATTTATCCTATAAAACTTTGCCCTTACGTTCTTCCATATCATCCTGTTTTCACTTCTTCCCCTACTGAACAGTGGTAACTCTTTCTCTAAAAGCTCCTCAAACTCCCACTCCCAATCTTAAATGTATCCCAAGAGGTTTATCCCTCGTGATCTTCTGGTCATCCCTGTTTAAATAATAAGCTTTCCGAGCCTCTGTAAATTCACCAAATCAAACAACTGCATCTTCAAGGTTGCTCCATCACACCATACTTCCTTCCGTTCCCCAAAGTTGATGTGGCATTGGTAGCAGTGACATGTTATTGAAGTGAATTGATATGGAACTCACAGCAGTTTATTTTTTAATCAAATACCAAATCTTTTTTCATATTATTGTAAGACCTGAATGTTGCACTAAGTAGTAGCACTATGAAATAAGTGAGTGGAGTATAGCATTACAAATAGTCTGGCTTAAGAATTCCAAAAGTAGAAAAAAGTGAGCAAACATGAGCTTAAAATTAATTGATAAGATCGCAAAGTTACTGAGAAAATTGTCCCTTTGGGACATCTGATAAAATTGGGAGGATGCGAAGTCTAAGCAAAGTGGTTGAGACAAAAGTACTTTGTATGAGGTTAGTTCCTCTGAGAGTTCAAATGACAATATTAGTGATACATACTTAGAATAGAAGTTAAATATCAAAGAGACTGCAGTATAAAATGTCATAGCAATAGCATAGGGGAAATACTCTATATAGTCGACAACTATTTTATTCTGTATGCTTTTATTCCTCTTCCGCTCTTGGCTGTCTGGGATGAGGATATCCATCCACTAGTTTCACCGCAGCCTCGAGACAACATGCTACAGGACTACCAAGCAAAAGTGGTAAAACTATGCCATGTAGATGCATAATGTTGAGTGTTTTCGGATACAAACAAAAATTCAGAGAATGATACATCGGCTTTCTTGATTCTTTATGTTTACCTGCTAGGTATTCCAGTTGCAGGATGCTAACTAGTTGGGCAATGGCTTCACACGAACTAATTTGAAATTAATAAAAAAAAGCAATTTAGTTGGTTTTACATGTCATAGGGACTCAGGTCTCATCTCAATTAGTGACATCACACATATCTTGGAAGTTAGTCTTATATCTGCGAAAATGCATTCTGATAATTAGGTTCTAGCCTCATTTTTCAAAATCAGATTTTGTGAAAGTGAGATTTTTTTAGAAAGTTATGTTTGCATGAGAGCAAAAAGTAAGGTTGCGATTGTGCAGTCACCTTGAAGTTGAGAAAATTTGTGTCGTTGGAAGAGAAATAGAATTACATTGTCAGTTTTATCTTATTGATCTCATTTTCTTGCATTCCCTTCCGAACATGTAGAGGAAATTGTTTTTTACTTGTAACACTTAGTACTGTACTAGGTATCAAGCCCTTCTTCAGAAGAATTTGATGTACTTGGCAGCTATAGCTGATGCCCAACCACCAGTCAGCAGCAACTTCACAGGTTTGTTAGATGTCAATTTATTGCTTAATTAATACTTTATTGTGGATATATCTCTAAGATGTAAATAGCTGCAGATGGCTTCATCTATTACCCAACTGGGAAATCTGATGCGTGGCAAATTCAGGCGGCAATGCTTCAGCAGCAACAAGAACCTATTGGTAAAAAATTGCCTTTCCAGCTCAATGCTCTTCCATCCCAGGAGCAGCAGCAGCAAATGCTTCACTTTCAGAAACAGTATGGCCTTGGACCTGCAGGCAACAACCCAATGCATCAACCTATGCGACCTGGCCTAGCCAGTCCGGGAACTGTGGATGTACGAGGAAGCATGCATAGCACCTCCTGAAGATGGCACCGCGAAATTAAATCCAAGAAAACATGTTAATGGTGGTAAGAATTAGGGTTTCACATTTTCATGACCCGTTATTAATATCATTGTAGGTATTTTTAATACACAAAACATGTTTTAACTTGGGGGGCGTAATTGACAGTTTTGTTAGTTCTTGATATCACGTGCTTGAGGGGGAAACAAGCTTTGCCTTATACAGGCCATGCGTCGATATAAATAGGAACAAAACCATATATGACCTTGGTATTCCCTGTCTATGTATATAGGTTTTAAGCTTAGAACCCAGCTCTTCTATGAAGTTGGTTCCTCATGGTCGGTTGAAACAAATATAAGGATAACATTAAACTTGCAATCTAAGGTCTTTATTTGTTTCCTCCTTTAGTTTGGAGGGAAAAAGTGAAGGCATATATTTTTGGCACCGTAACTAGTGAAATCTCACAACGTGGGGTCTCAGGAGGGTGGAGGGTGGAGTGTACAACAACAACATACCTAGTGAAATCCCACAATGTGCGGCCTACGATGGGGACAGTACAAGCAGAATCTTACCTCTACCTCGATAAGTGTAGAGGTTGTTTCCGAAAAGCCCCTCGACTCAAGACAAAGCATAAGCACAAGCAAAGCAAGAGAAACGGTCGTACCCGGACAAGAAATTTAAAGCAAGAGGATAAATGATGGTAACAAAAGCCAATAAGTCATGATAAAGCATTCGAAAAAGCAAGTAACTAACGCACGTAAATAAATATAAACAAAGTACACGTTAACATACATCAAAGACAAGTATTCAATGACAAGGGACTATAAAACAATATTGTGTCTACTAGTATGATAGGCTAAGTGCTGGCTACAATAATAACACTACAACTATTAGTATGTAAGTTTAGTAGGACCTTGCCACTCAATTACCTACTACCATTCTACCCTAATCTGTGTCCTCCACAATTCCATATCTAAGGTCATGTCCTCACTAAGTTGCACTTGCGCCATATCTCGTCTAATCACCTCTCCACAATAATTTTCTCGCCTACCTCCACCCCCTCCCGAACCTCGTCCATAGCCAACCTCTCACACCTCCGCACCGGGGGCATTTCGTGCCTCTCCTCTCGCATATGTCCGAACCATCTCAACCTCGCTTCCCGCATCTTATCCTCCATCAAGGCTACTCCACTTCCGTCCCGGATATCATTATTTCTAATCTTATCCCTCCTTGTATGCCCACACATCCATCTCATCATCCTCATCTCCGCAACTTTCATCTTTCGGATGTGCAAAGTCTTTATTGGTCAACACTCCGCCTATTAAATATAGTCGATCTAACCACCACCCTATAGAACTTAGTAGCACCTTTTTATCGCACAAGACTCGCATGCGAGCCTCCATATCATCCACCCTGCACCACAATACGATGTGTGACGTCGTCATCAATCTCACAATGGTATTGCAATATCCTACCACAAATATGGCTGATCTAGATTACTACTACTCCATTTGTTCCAATTTATATGATATTTTTCCCGAGATCAAACTTAAATTTAACCACATTTTAAGATGTATTTTTTCAATAAATTGATATGAAAAAATTGCAACTTATATTACTTTTCATGTACTTTTCAAATATTATAAATTTTAATATTAAAATATTGAGTTAATCTAATTTAATTTAACTTCAAATTTTAGTGAAATTGATTCTTGAAAAAGCAAAAAGTATCATATAAATTGGGAACGAAGAAAATATTTTTTTATTATTTTGTGCGGTTAAAAGGTTGGGGGGGGGGGAGGGGGAGATGAGTTCAGGAGTAGTTCCATATAATAAATGTAAGACATGAATAAGTTCAAAAGTAGAAAAATATTATAAGAGTATACATCTAAATCCAATATGTCGTAACACAACCCTTGAGAATCAGTATACGAGTTATGAGCTACTAATAAAGAGTAAATACAATGTCCTAAATGTAGCTATTATCTGAAGTAAAGAACTACAACATGGGAAATGGAAGGGGGACTTCAAGGCACTGTTGAATGGATCTGCAGAAGGAGGAACGAAATGAGAAAAGAAAGCACCAAACTTCCTTCATGGAGAATAAGCTATCAACACGTAAGAATCATCATCCATCCTGAACAAGGTAGTGGAACGGGTTGGATTGGAAATAATCTCTTAAATAACTTGAGCAATAGATATATAATCTCGACATAAATGAAGTACGAAAATAGCATAAAAATATGCACAAATACAACATAGATAGATATGCACAGATATAACATAAATAAATATCATAGATACAACATTTTATGTGAAATTCATAAACATGAGTCGAAATCAAATATGCATGATAAAGCATTACTGCAAATTACTCAACACTAGTACTCTTCGTGCCAAAAATCTTGCAAAAAGTGCACATACACCGTCGGAGGTATTCGTGTTATAGAGCACTCATGAGGGATGGATCCTTATTTATATACGAGTTCTCGACTCTATAACCGTTGACATCCAAGTCATTTATCACACCAACACTTATCAACTCAAACCAAATGTCAATGTGAAGAAATATAATCGCTCACACCCAAGTTATGAATCACACCAAACCTATCTGCTCAAAACTATATATAAGTGTGAACCATACACGGGAATAAATATGTATACATACAATTTCTTGCAACTCGATAAACACCTATTACAATTACTAAGAGTAGTAAATAGATGAAACCATATAAGAACCTAATTATTACAACTCAAGACCGAGTTATATATCTTGATAGGAACATGCTCTTTGTTGTAGGCTCCTTTGACACTATGGTGTTGACTCTGTCTCACTCTAAATGTCTCTCTCTTTGGTTGTGGTCAACCTTCAAAGCTTTTGACGCATCGTATTTATAGAAGTGACTTGCTACCTTCGATTCTCCAAATCTATCCAAGACTTGATTTCGTGTAAGTCAAAGCTTCGTTTCAGGGCCTTTGTTCTTCATCAAATCACTGTGTTAGGCTTTCACTTTTAATTTGAGTAATGGGTCCCGTCTCCCCAACTTATTTTCATTCTATACTACTGCTGTTACTGGAAAATCGAAAGGAAAAAATCTCTTATGTGTCTTCGCTTCCTAGTTACCTTTAAAAAGCGGATAACCACCGAAGCGATATCACCTTCTAAAATCAATCCTTACTTGGTATGGATTTCGTCATTTCCTCGTTTACATGGATACAATTTATCCTTTTAAGTAAATTTTCATCCGAATTGTATGTAAAGTTGGATTGACCCAAACGTAATATTTTAACATTATTATAACTCAATTCAAATGGATAAATAAATTACTTAATCACTCTCAATTCAAAATTCAAAATATTTACTACAATGGTAGTTAACGTTTTCTTTTTTAAAAATAATGGCATGTGTCTTTTTGCATGCTGCCACCTGGCTTAATGTGATGACCTTTTCCTCCTCTTTTTGATTTAATTAATAACAGATAGATGAGATTTCAACTATATTTAAAGTTATTGGGTTTGAAAGAAAAAAAAATCAAGAGAATTGGAAAATAGAAGACGAAATAGGAAACTTTTGGTTTCACATTTTAATCTTAAATTTTTTGTTCTTTTTATGTTATTTTTTGGCATTATGGTTCTTTCTTTTTACGAGTTTATCATTGTTAGGAAAATTTCTTTTGCAATTTGTAATTTAATTTAATATTTGATTTTCTTTGATGTTGCTAGTATTTTAGGGTTATAGATTCTCCAATTAGATATAATGTTATCAGCAGGAAATGTAGTTGAAGAAGAAAAATAAATCAATAAAAATAATTAAGAAAACAAGAGAGAGAGAAAAAGGAAAATTAAAAAAAAAGAAATAACATCAATTAATTAATAAGAGAAAATAAAAAAAAATGTCGTGTTGCACTGTTTTTTGCTCACACACACCATAAAGAGAGTGAAACCACGTCATATGTCAGCTTGACACTATAGGGAGTTTAAAATAAGAAAATTTATAGTTCAAGAATAGTGTAAAATTCCATAATTGAAGTATAAAAATTAGCAAAAGGAATATAGTTTAGGAGAGTTTATGTATTTTCCCCTTAAATTGACTGTAGTGTAAAAATACAACTAAGGCTTATATCTTTGTAACATTTTTTTTTACATATACGAGATCTAAAAAATAACGAACAAGAGATCAATAAATTATTTTATTTATATTTTATATTATTATAAAAGGCTTAGTCAATAATTGCGTTAAACGATGAAAATATCTCTAGAAAGTTAATCGACTTATATACCCTTTAAGTCTAATTCTACCATATTTCTGTTGGCTAATTTGCTAAATAATTATAAACAAATCACAGTTGACAATAGAGCTTTAAACAACTTCTTTTGAATTTCGATCCCAAACTAATTAATTAATTAATCTTTGCTAATTACTGATTACATTCAAACCATACCTATTATTCAGACTTCTAACTAATTAATGATTGGCAATTCCCAAATAGAAAATAAATTAATCTATATGGTTTCTAATTGACATGGTGATACTGAATGTTACACTCCGTACTTCTATACGTTGGATTCTTGATAAGTTGGTTAACTCGAGTTCGACAAGGAATATTTTTGAGGTTAGTGAAGTAATCACGACAACTTCGCTCTTTTATATTCGCTTGTGTGAGAAGAGGATTGAGCTAAACTATGGTGACTTAAGACCTTTTCGAAGGATATCTATGCCTTAGATGAGTATTAAGATGGTTTCGGTAGGTTTAGAGGTCATCGGGATTGAAGGAAACACTCCCCGACGAAATTCGACGAAGCCGCACCTTCCCGCTAAGCGTTTCGCATCGCAAAACCCATCCGCCTCGCAGATTTGGGCCGCATCTTGGATGCCCTTATTAGTGAGATTTCTGCCACTCATGTGCAACGACATATGCGGCGGGCATCCCGTTCGCGTCGCAGAACCCACCGCACATTGGAGGCGGTGAAAACCTTCTATATATAGCCTTGAGTTTAATCGTAATTCTTATTTCATTACTTCCCCAATCAGATCTAAGATAAGTGCTAAATACTCTCTCGCGGGTTGTTCATCAATCAAGGATGTTTTCGTCAGATCTCAAGGTGATTTAATAAGGATTCAACTCCTGCAAGCTGGATGTGAAGCTTGAAGTTGTTAACCTTTCTTAGTGTCGTGTTGTTGGTTGTGTGTTGTCTCAACCCAAAGGAGGTTGATGTTGGAATTTTTTCCAGATCTTTTTAAGATAAGTTTAACCTCTTGTTTTTATATTTAAATTAATTCTTGTGTTGATTAAGTTCGAGGAGTGAAAAACTACAAGAAGGAGGTTAGAAGGTTGCTTAGAAAAGTGTTAACATATTGTTGAATTGTTTGAAGTGTATCTATATTTTTCTATGGCTGGAAATCACTAGAAATAGCTTGAGTATGATGTTGATTTGGTTGTTATCATAGTCTTTCATGTATTGGACTTGTATGTGGAAGTTAGGATTAAAGGTAGGAGGAAGAGAAACTAAGTTTAATTCTAAATTGGAACTTGCCGACTATTGTATCAGACATACTTTATGGTAGTAACTATTGTGCACTTGTTTTTGGTATAGATTGAAGTGCGTTACTTTCGGTTACATCACCTTGTTGAGACAAGATAATCTAATGTATGTGCTGCTATCCCTTTCTTTGTTTTTGGCATTGTTTCCTTATCGAGCTAGTTTCAATTAATCGTACAAAGATGTGTCATAGAAATCGCTTTCGTGTTACCATGACCCTATTCTGTGCTAGCCTCTATCTTGTCTTAAATAAGTTGTAGCTAGTCATGTTTAGCCTTACAATTGTGACTATAAAAAAGATTGATAGTTGAATGCAACTAGTTATGACACTTATTTCTGGCTATACACTTGCCTTTGGAGCTATTTATACATGTTTAGATGCCTTATACGAGGCCAAGTAGTGGATATCATGTTGTGTAGTTAGTAGGTGACAAAGGCAGTAAGTATTGCCATTTACTTTATTAACTCTTCTCGTTTATATTCGCATTGCTTTATATGTTAGTACGATTCATGCTTCGCTCAAATACCTTACATACTCGATACATTATCTCCTACATCGATGTCCCTTTTGCCTTGGGACATTGTGTTCATGTTTACAGGTTCGTACAGCGTCGGAAGGATCACACCGGTAGAATTTGGCCGAGTATCGCCTTTTGTGGTAAGCTCCGGTATCATTCGCAGTTGCTAGGTCTAGTTTTATGTATCTACAACCGCGGATAGGCGGTAGGCCCCCGTCCCGCTATAATATAGCGACTCTTTGTAGACTTGTAGATTTCTTGTCTTGTATATACAATATTGTTAGTATGGTGGCCCTAGTCACCGTTACACCTCGTAGTTTACGTAGTCATGTCATCAATAACTTAAAGTATTTCTGGAGAAGGTATGTGTAAGACTGTGTGTGCCTTTTACTTCTTCATAGAATGAGCCAATGACATCCCCTACTAGGTTGCTATCAAATATTTAGTTACCTACTCTAACTGGCTATGAACTATGTCACTGTAACTCTTGAATAGTAAAACAACTACCATATTCTCAATGAGTACTTTATCTCAACTAATTTAAATGTTTTATACAATAATTATTAAAAAGTTAATGTCTTCTTGTACAAATTATATGCTTTATTTTGGGACGTCAAATGTTTGACATGTATTTAGAAACAATTCAGATGTTTCAAGAATACCAAATTTATTCTGTCAAACCAAAATTTTAATTCATGTATGTAAGACCCGGTACGTTGAAACCGTTAAATATTATTTTGATAGTGTATATATGTAAGACCCCGTAGTGTATATATTAGCTCAAGGTTATAGGGTAATTAATATTATTATTATTTTCGGATATGCTTTTAAATTATACACATGATAGGAGGAAGTTTATTATAGTGAGAGTTTCTTTATTATAATGATAGAAACTATTTTTTTTTCATAAAGACAAGAAAGTTTTTTTTTTATCATTTGTGAGAATTAATAGTACAAAAATTTATATTCTTGAGATTAAAGTGGAAAAAATAGAATTTGATAAAAATATAAATTTTCATCAATGTTCTTAATCTTTGATGTATTTATGAAAATATTAGTGTATATTTTAATTGTATATGGTTTAATAGTATTTTAATAAACAAGTTATTTATTTATGTAATTATGATTATGATAGATACATATATATAGAGGCATACATTAAGATAATCCTCTTGGAATTTTGGGATTACTTTCCACTGCCATCTGCTTCCTAGTTAAATGATTATTTATATAAATTATAGATATATGTATTACATTGTCAAAATGATGGAAAAAAATATCACGTGACACCTTCTGTTACCATCTTATAACAGGTGTAAGATCTTTGTAGAGGAAATTAGATAATATTATTATATTGCACTTAAAAATGGGATTGAGGGTCATAGGTTGCAATTGATGGCTCCAGGAAGCTTTATATTTGGTGCTATATGGGAAAAGAAAGGCCTTCTGGGATTATGGGAGAAAAAGCAAACGCAATAATGGAGTTTCTTTAATGTCTTCTATATGCATCGTGAGAGGGGGAAGCTCTCCTCTCTTTCTCATTTTTTATTAGTTAGTTACTAAATGCAGCAAAGTTTTGTTCAAAGAGTTCTAAAGTAAGTCGAAGTTTCACGTTCCAAAATCGGGGAACGTGCGGGCACCTACCTTTTTCCCACTCGATAGGCGAATCCGTCCCTTAATCACAAGCAACTCAATCAATAATAAAGTAAAACCCAACCATCGAATATATATAATAAATCTAGAATAGATAAGAAAATAGTGCGGAATTAATACAACAATCCCAAGGAATCTCGGTCAAAGTCCATACAAAAGCTACTACTACATAACTACAAGTATGAATATAAATAAAAGTCTCAAAGTAGAATACCGTCTCTTAATAGAAAAATAAGACAGGTAGATGAAGAGAGACATCCGGGTTGCGTGGATCTATCCATGTGCTCACCCTAGACGTCACGTCAACAAGGCCTTGGGAATTACGACGAGGAGAGGAAGTTGACCGTCACGTACTCTATACTCATAAAAGAACGACAAGGTAGATAAGTACAAACACTATGTACCTATATAATAGGCTGGACAAATGGGCGATTAGATAACATATATAAAGTAAGAGACTAAAAGATAGGCATGCTCACAATCATTATAAACACAACATAGTCCAAGAATGGCATCACAATTAAAAATACCAAGTCCAAGTAGTATGAATATGTGAATATGATGCATATGCAATGCAATGATACTCACTCTCCGGCGGAATACCTCCAAGCCTCGATAAATATGACCCGTGGGGGATCAACGATGTCCATGTACCAAATAAGGGCAGACAAACTCCGATCCAATATATATTGTGGAACGTGCAATCCGGTCAAATATATGTCAGAATGTACAATCCGGTCCAATATATATATACATATATGTTGCGTGCACGCAACCCGATCTAAATGTGTATGATCATGAATATATGAATGATATAAATGCCCACCGTAATATATCAATGCCAATAAAAATATATCAAGCCTAATCGTGTCACGCGTGGGAATATAACATCATGTCAAGAATGAATCAATCATTCCTACGTACACGGCCAAGGCTAGTATCACGCATGTGGCGACGATCCACTAAATCAAATAAGGCAATAACCAAAATCAAGTAATAGTACCAACCTAAGTATTCCATCCCAACTTTATACCCGAAGGCGTAACATGCTTTCTCCAACAATCACTAACTCTACATATGTTTCGCTAACCGAAGTCTAACCATAAGGTAAGTCGTAACCTACCTGGTAGCCGAATGGGAGCCACGACAATCATGCCTTCACCTTGCCTTTTTAGAGAGCCTCCAAGTATTCAAAGTATATCCATAAACGAATTCTAAATTAGAAATAAGAAAGAACAATACCCATATTGCTATCCTATCATTTGAATCAAAAACCAACTATGGAAAAAGGGGAAAACGGGCCAATAAGGGTAAAACGTGTAATTCAAAAGTGAAATTGGTAATCCAATGTTCTAGAAATCAAATTCTACTATTAAATTGCTAAATTAACTCAAGAATAGGTCGGGCCTCCATTATTCAAGTCAAAAACCCCGCTTGGTATAAACCCTAACTTTCAAGCTTTCAATGCATCAACCTAAATGGAAGATTTAAGCCGATTAGTTACCAAATCATCAAAATCCATACCAGATTAGTCAAATTCACCAACAATTCTCTTTTAGAAAAGCTAAAACTCAAATAGTGAAATAGACATTAAAATTTATATTCCTTCTTAAGTTCTCTAGAATTTCTAGCATGGATTCAAGTTTAGGAAAGGTAAAGGAATGAATTCTAGGTTAGGGAGCTTACCCACAAGAGAAATCAGTCAAGAACTCCTTCAATTTGCCTCAAAGATGTTTAGGAATGATAAAAGAAGTGATAGGAAATTAAGGGTTTTAACTAGGGCATTAAATAGAATCTAGTCCCTCGATATCCGCCCAGCGATCCTGGCTGTCCGCCATAGCGGGTGCGCGACAACACGACCCACCGCTCGCTCGCTACGGCGGATCAGAACAAATCCACACCACTCGCCATAGCGCATCAAAGCCAAGTTGTGGCGAGTCCGCTACGACGCCTTCCGGTGCCATTACTATGGACACCAAACATCTAGAAAATTACGAGTCTTTTACAAACTCAACCCTAAAATTCGACAACCCAAGACCTCCTAGACAAAAACCCGATATGTATTCATGGCTGAAAGAAAACACACTACGTACCCACTCATGTTCTCGTAATCTTCTAACCCGGGAGATTTATTTGACTCGGGTCAACCCCCAATGGCCAAAGACCAACTTTCCAACCGGCAATCCAAAATGCTCCCGAGTGCCTCGAGAAATGAACTAATCATCCCACCAAGTCACAACAGACTATCCGAACCCCTCGAATCGACAAATTTTCAAAAAAGGCTCTACTTACCCAAAAGTCACCTCTAGGTAAAACATCTCTATTCTCTTAACTTTAGGATTTCTCGCACTCCACCAAAAGGATCTAAAACCTATCCTAACTCCTCGAGAGTCGTACCACTCATCCCTCACAAGTCACAAACAAGCAAATAAAGGCTCGAGAAAGGGTTGGCTGTGGGGTAAATGAGTCAAAAGTTCCATAACAACCAAATGGGTCGTTACACGAACATCACTACATAGTAAGTAAGGTGACGGGATGTTCAAACATTGAAACATCTGCTAAGCATATATCGGAGGAATTGACTTATCATATACATTTGAAAGTTGAATCAAGGCATGTTAAGGATTACCGTTTCTTTCATTTTGGTACGATCCTAAGAATAGCAACATAGAATCGAAACGCCTATAAAATAAGACTCTATTCTTGATCGTTGAAAACATGTTTGTCTTCCGAACTCTTGAAAGTGATTTCATGATCTTTGTTGTCCCTTGTCAGGAGTACTTTTCGCACTTGTGATATTCTTTGTTATACGAAGGGTTCTAAGTTTTTATTGGATTATAAATCTATTGTTGTACATAGTTACATAACAATAGCCGGGGTTAACGACTTTGTGTCACTTTGTCCCGTTCTTATTGGTCCTTCCGAGGTCATTCAAGTATTGTATATATATATATATTATGACACCGAGCCGCTCTATAGTTAGTCGTGTACAACACTTATATCCGCACACGACCGTAGTTGGGTACGATAACACCGAGTCCAACCATGGCCGAGTATGATAACACCGAGTCCCTATTATGGGTTTCGGGCACGATATGACGATATTGCCCACAGAGGTCTATGAAATTATATACGCAACTTATATATATATCGACCCTTCAAAGACAGTAGGCTTCAAATACCGTTAGAATCCTGTGGCCGGGCAAATTACATAAAGAAAGAAGACTTATTTCAAAGTGGTTCGGTAGCTCACCGGACCGAAAATCCTCGTGTGGTTAGAAAGAGAAGAGAAAGAAGTTGTGGTAGAGGAATTGGTTAATTTACTGTGCACATGACTCGAATATCGTAGGTTCAAATCTTGTCCCCAATTTCAATCGCGGGAACATTATTCGCGGTGGATAAACTATTTATTGCGTAATTGAAATTCTCCCCGAACAAGGTTGGCATAGTGATAAGTTACATCATCTTATGTTTTGATGATTTTTCAACCGTTGAAGAACCGTATAGGGACCTCGGTCTCCGTTATCCGTTCCTTTTGTTTTCGTACGGTCAACAATGGGCGATATCCGTAAAGTCAGCATCAAGCATCGAAGTACCGCAACACCGTCGTAGCGTGCGTAGGTCTAACCAAGGGATGAGTAGTCCCTATCTAATCCCACATACTCCCCAATATATAAGAAACATATTACAAGGTTTTTGGCATCACTTGAAAACCCAAAATCACTTGTGCAAGTGCAAATTTCGCCACAAGTCTCCAAGTGCTCTCAAGAACAAAGTCAAGCCTACAAACTAAAGGACCACATCCGCATAACCGAATATGTCTATGTCCTTTAGTTTTTTATGACTCTTTGTCTTTTGATCTTTATTGTAAATCCTACATTATTTTTAAGAAGTGTCATGATAGGATATATTTTCAACTCCTTTGCTAGTTTGTATTCTTTGCTGGTGAGTTAGTCACAAGCCTATAAACTTTGCAATAGAGGTATTGTAGAGGCGGCTTACAATATAGATATTGTAAGGGTTGATGGATTAAGAGTTTAATTCCTAAAGTTGAAATTAGTTGTAATATGAACTTGCCTTGCTATGGTGCTTGGAAATCCTACTCTCCTGTAAGTTCAGGTTTAGTAATCTCTTAAGAAAGGAGTTTTTTCACGTAAATATTGTGTGTTATTTACTTTTCTCGTTTAGCGTGAAAGAACACATGGTTCTCTATATTGTTTGGTGGATTCATAGTTTGCATCAATTGGTATCAGAAAGGTGTTCTTTCTAAACGAGTAACACCTAGAAACGATCTTTCCTTACGGCTACTCCACCAAACTTAGAGGAAGGAGAATCGACTACCGCACCACCAAAATTCAATGGAAAGTAATATGGGTGGTGGAAGACAAGGATGAACGATTTCATCATGGCCAAAGATTCTCAGTTGTGGGACATCATATGTGATCGTCCCCATGTTCTCATTAACACGTATCTAGCCGGGTCTTACAACTATGCCAAAAGAAAGGAAGGCGTGAAATGATGTTGACCTGAAGATTGTGGAGAAAAAATTTAAGGCTAAGAAGTTCCCTTGTTTGTGATATTGGATCGGATGAGTACAACCGGGTCTCATCTTGTATATCTACCAAGGAGATCTGGGAAGCTCTCCAAATAGCTCAAGAAGGAACAACTGAAGTTAAGAAATATAACATAGATATGCTCACCACAGAGTATAGGTTGTTTAAGATGAGAGAGGATGTATTCTATCCAAGAGATGCGTGACACGTTCTACCTCTATAATCAATGAGCTCAACTCTCTTTGGGATAAATCATTACAACCAACAAAATGATCGTAAAATTGCTTTGTGTATTACATGACTCTTGGGATAGAAAGGTAAATGCCATTTATAAAGCCAAGAACCTCGAAGACACCGACTATCGATGAGCCGATTGGAAATGTCAAGACTTATAAGATGAAGATAGCCAGGAAGAAACTAGAAAATATTTAGGCAAACAAGGAGAAAAACCTAATTCTCAAAGCTTCCAAAGTGCGACTCAAGTAGCAACAAAGCCGACATGGCATACCTCACTCGTAGATTTCGAAAGATATTTTAAAAATGAAGGGTCCGAAGAATAGGAAACTCCATCGTAAACTTCAAAGGAAATAACAACCATCGCCACATGTCATGGGAAATCGGGTCACTTCATTAAAGAGTGTCCTCTTCACAAACAGGACAATCAAGATGATAGAACTGCCAAGGAGAAACCTGTGTCCCCGATAAGAAGTTCAGAGGAAAGATACGGCTGTTGATGACCCGGCGAAGCAAGCTCTTGTCGCTAGGGAGACTCATCAAGTGAATCCGGGAAGATGACGAAGCGACCAGGGAGATACATCAATGATGTCCATTGACAATGAACCTTCTCGAATACGAGTCAATCCTTGCACTCATGGCCACATCTCATGCTGAGGATGATGATGAACAATGCGCAGAGGTAAATTTTCTTGACGTTCAGTAAAACTTGAAAGTTTACCTCGAAAAGAAACTCATATCATTAGCAAACGTATTAATTGATGCTTATCGTGCTCTTGCCAAAGAAAATATT
The DNA here is from genome assembly GCA_034509755.1 of Anisodus tanguticus. NCBI lineage: Eukaryota > Viridiplantae > Streptophyta > Magnoliopsida > Solanales > Solanaceae > Anisodus > Anisodus tanguticus. The sequence continues at coordinate 208,554 of JAVYJV010000046.1, forward strand.
GCCTAAAATGATGAAATTGTGATTTAGAACAAGAGAGGGATATTTTCCATTGTAGATATGAAAGAACATGTTGACCAGGTAACTCAACAAAATCATGTTAGAAAATTAAACGAAAATGAGTATGGAAACTCCCTCTAAAGGAAAATGTGTAGCTAGGCGAGACTCAACTGAGGTTGAGAAAGTTAACTTAAGAAAATGAAACCGAGTATCACTACGTAGTTGGAAAGAAACAAATAACTAAAGAAAGATTTGAAAAGGGTAAAATTCGATCTTAATAAAAGTACCCCCCACTGGGTAGGCAAGTACCTATTTTAGAAAAAGATAAGACCCCTTACAATTTACACAAAAAATATGTTTCTACAACCGAGAACTAGGCGTGCACTCACTGCGGTCGTACTCGGCCACTACAAAAATGCATGCAAAGCTCAAATACAAACACTTCGGTAAAATGAGAATTTTGTTATAAAGTGAGTTAGAATGGAAGAACTTGGTCCTCGAAATAGAGAACATAAATTGCCTACCCGACTCGTAAGAAGTCCGATTCACCCATTCTACAATTATAAGGGGACCTAAACCGGGTTTAGGTTCCCAAATCTAATCGTTGGATTCGACGACAGGCCGGGGGTGAGAGGAAGCGGTAAGAAAATGGTATATGAACAATGGCCGCTCCGAGCAAAGTGACTAGAAAAATGAAGGATTCCATCTCACTCAAAGCCTTTTAAAACAGGAGTGTGTCTTTTTGGTAATAGGAAGAAGGGACATATTCTCGACATTAGTAAGATTGAGTGAACCAAAGTAAAGGAAAATGAGGTAAAGTTCACAATTGTTTCATGTACTTCACAAACGAATGTCATGGATAAAGACACTAAGGCGACACATAAGGCTTAAGCTTGCAAACCTCTCACCTTCGAATAAATCCGGTGAAAAAGGACTTGGTTCTCGGGATATCACAGCCCAATGTCTTAGTTAACTAGGGTGTGTGATCCTTCGTTGAAGGAAAAACATGTCATATATTCCTTAAAGCAAGGTGGTTTATGTTCATGTCCTTCCGTCGAGAAAACTCCACATGAACTACTTAACGGGAGAAAGCCAAAGTTAATTTACCTCAAGAGCATTTGGATGCAAATGCTCTATTCTCAAATTCTGGTAAGGAAATCTTGGGGAAATTTTGATGCTAAAAGTGCTCAAGTTATTATTCTTGGACACTCTCACACAACAAGGCCTACAAAGTCTTTAATATAAGAGAACTCACCGTGCACAATGTGATCTTTGACGCGTGTACGTGGTCTTTGTTCAATTGAATTATTTGGGGGACAAATGCATGAAGAATGATGAAGCGAGAAGATTGGGAATTTCCAAAGATTCATGATGAGGTCATTGAGATTTCAAATGGATTGACCGATCCGTATTTAGCCAAGTCAAGCAACATTGATGACGCAGTCTCCAAGAAGCTCGTACAAACATGGGGCGCCTATTACTTTTCAGCTTAAGCCGACCATTAGGTTACCGAGGTAGTATTAGGTACCCCAGGGTCTAAACAATGTCCAATGGTGAGATCGTCCATCATATGAAGAAGAAAAATGATGCAAGACACCCTAGGGAACCTAGTCCATCGCACCCTCAAAGAATTGGTCAATACGAGCCGATTTAGAAATAACTTTACTGGGCTTGAGAAGAATCAAGTATGGCACTCGATACCCGTACCTTGTGACAGAACAACATCGTAAAGATGCTCGAAAAGTGTTGGTCTATGTGTAAGATTTTAATCAAGTCCAAAGGAACCCATTTAAAGGTCGCAAAAGGAACTCTAAGAGACAACAAAGTGACTACTTTATCGGTCCCTTTTCATCTCTCAAGAGAAAATTCTTGACTTGGTTCAGTGCACCGATGTGTCTTATGTCAATATCTCGGTAGTCGAAAAGGCACATCTAAATATTTCTTTGGAACAAAGTTTTCTGGATCTCTCGGGGTACAAAGAAACGAATCTTTGTGGCTCTTTCACCGTGTAGAAGTTGAATATGTAGTAGTTGCCTCTTGGTGTGCCTGGGTTCGTTCGGATAAAGAAAATTTCAGAGTGAGGTTTGAGTGTTTACCGAGTATGTGTCCTTATTGTGTGAAAATACAAGTGCACTCAATACGACAAAGAATCTAGTGTAACACAAGAGTACCAAACTTGTTGGATGTCGACATCATTTCCTAAGGGACAAATGTTAAAAAAAGGTTTTGACGTGTACGAAGTTATGAAATTGGAGAACCAGATAGCATATATCTCCATGAAGTCATTAGGTAGGGAGTATGTTAAAAGAAATCGACTATAGTTATGCCGATCAAGCTTAACTAATCGGTCCTTCACAAGTTCCCTCGGTTGTTTGGCTATGATAGGAGGTAAGATGCAACGCTAAAAAGTGTTTTTAGGCAACATCTAACTCATTTTAAGGAGTATACACACACTACGAGTCTTGTGGATAGCTTCGAGCAAAAGTGATATTGCACACTTCGCATTCTTGCCCGAAATTTTCAAGAAAAATTGTTCCTGTGGCCCACTCCCCGTGATTAAGGTTAGTAGTCACTTCAATGCTTATATTTTTTTGAACTCGCTTCGAGGTGCCAAGCCGGGGCTATGTGTTCCCTCTTTCAAAATTCAAAATAATTTTCCTTCCTAATCGTTGCAATGTCCTCGAACCGACCCGATCATTCTTCTTACACCCAATCAAAATCTGCCACATTTTATCGTCTTAAATACACTTTTCACTCCTCCTTCAACCTACTTCAACTCTAAAAATCTTCATTCTTCCCTCTCGTGTCTCTCACGTATAACAACTCTCCTAATTGTTCTACATTTCTCACCTTTTTCTCTTACCTAATCAAGAGTTAACCATGTCTCACCAAAAATTGTCTATTCCAAACCCGGGTGAAACGAACTCCACACCATCACCTCCAAAATGCCCAATCTCTCGGCGACCAAAGCACCACCGCCACATCCCCAAAATCTTCCCATTTCTATTCCTCCTAGAACCTAGCAGCGTCGAACCCCAAAGAAATTTGCATCTTTGTCCATAATTTCCCGGTCGTATTGAAAAGCCCAACTCAATGGGAAGTGGGCAAACTTAGTTATGTGTAAAAAATTCCTTCCCCAACTCGTAGGTATTAGAAGCAAATGATGATGAAATCAAAATTAAAAGCAAAACTAGTCGAGGAAACAAGTGGTACAAATTAAAGTGAACAAAAAACTCAATCTCTAGAGACACGCAAGAGAGTGGTATGGTTAGTATTACTCGAAATAGGTCAAAGTTTTCGACAAAGATATTGTCGAGAACACTACCACAAAATCGTGTAATCTTATTTCACCTCGGTAGTGTTAAAGGGGAAAATGAGTCGTTAATAAAGCATGTTCGGTCAATATCCGAGATTAACGCCGGTTTTGCCGATACTCTACCAAGCCACGGAAGCGGTGGTGAGAGAATGAAGGAGAAAAAGGGGAACTAAAAGAGGGACCCGATCCTTCACTCTAAGTAGAATCCGAGTCACCCGCACTAAAAAAAGCTCGATATTTGGAATGAGGCACCGTAGTTCCTCGCTGGTTAATTTGGTTGCCGACGTATGTCTCTCAGGTAGTATCTACCTCATTTGGTGTTACCATGAGATCCTTCTCAATGTGAAGGAACCGGGATCTCCTAGTACCGCTCGTGCTATTGATTCATATGAAAAAAAATAATACTTAGATCCGTGCATAGACATACCATTGGTAATACGAAACATAAGAAAAAATGAGAGAATAAAAACGGTGGTTACAAAGTCGAAAAACACGTTGCCCAAAAGCCTCCCGTAAAAGAAACAAGCGAAGAAAGTGGTAAAGGGGTCACTAGAAAGTAAATAGAAAGGATCAAAAGGAACTCATTTTCAACTCATAAAGTTAGGTCAAGTTGATGAAGACAATGAATATGAAGAAGAAAAACCTCAATTGTAAGGAAAAATTCAAAGAAAAGAATGATTGCAAATTAGGAAAGTCTCAAAGCTTTAAATGTCCGATGACGATAAGGGTGAAAAGTCGGCTGACGAGTGACGAGTCACAAAAATGAGGAGTGTGAAACTAGACCTTTCTATCAAAGGAAGAGGAAGAGTAATACCCGTGAGGAATCAGTTCCTCAAAGAAACAAAATGTTGTGTTTAATGAGAAGGAGAGAAAGAAAAACTTGTGAAATCAAAAGGTTCTGCTGGGAAGAGTTTTTGATTTTTGTCTTGATGAAATGTTTGGAATAAAGGAACTAATTTAGATAGTTGAGTTACAAAATTAGATTCATTTTTTTGTTCTACCGGCACTCAGTTGTGTATGAAAAACAGAGCGGATGAACTCAATGCAAACTTACGCCATATTGATGATCGTACCCTCGGTGTTATTGTGAATGTGATAGAGTTCTTGTTGAATGAGTTAGTACTTAGAAACATTTTTGAGGTGCATATTAATAGAATGAAAACCGTGTCTAGAGAGGCCTCAACTGCATTTAAGAATATGATTACAAAGAGGAAAACGAGTCTACTACTAAAGCAAGGTTCCTCAAGAGGAGATTAAACTCGAGTACCAAATTATGTTTGTCTTTGTCAACAAAGTCTTACTACCAAGGACCGAAGGTCACTCTACTACTTCGTGGCGTAATTCGGTCCTCATTAAGGCTCCTTGGCTACCTTTGAACTTATTAGTATGCCACCCATCACGATCGAACATATGATCAAAGTGGTAAAGGTCACGAGGGCGTACATGGTCTTCCTTATGGGTTTCTTCCCCGAAGAAGGGGACATATGTATTTCAAAGTCGTAACTAGAAAAGCCACCTCGGGCACTAAGAAGCATATGTTCACGATGGAACCTTTGGAAGAACGTGAGTATGTGCCAAAGAAAGCCGATGTTAGTAACACTCTACCATCTCGACACCGATCGAGGCTCCGTAATTATCAACAACAGAGATTCAAAGGCTTAAGACCTAGAATGCTCTTCTTAGAGTCCAATTGGCCGAAACACGCGTAAACCCGGTTCTCGCCGCGATTTGGAGGTCGAAATGCAGAAGTTACCAAGTTGAAAAAGAAAAGTTGCGAAAGTAAATGTGGATGAGCTTCAAGATCGAAGTTACAAGATCAACACACCAATCAAAAATGTAGAGAGCAGATAAGCTTCTCAAAGCATTCGTCCATTCTTAGTCTTTCTCCTCTAGCCTCTCATGTCCTCTATTTCTAAAATATGATTTCTCCTTCATTCAAATCTCTCTATTCATTTGACTCTTATTTCTATTTCTTTCAAATGACCTTGGCACTAATGGTCGTTTAAGTCTCATACTTTGTACCGACCATGGCTACTACATGTTTTAATGCTAATCTACTTTTGGGCAATTACTCCGTTTTGCGCATTAATACTAGCTTATTATGTTCATGTTTTCGCTCGCGATCGTGTTGCCCCGTTGTCTTCGATTAATGTTACCGACTTCTTTTTGCTTATACCGTTTCTTACTCTCTTTTCAATGATGCCAAAAAGGGGAAAAATTTAAGCGGGGGGAATCGGAATTGATTACCGGATTGTTGATGTGCTTAAGGGGGAAGTTAAGGGGATAAAATGCCCTTTGCCTAAACTAATATGTTGTTATGCTTGAAAGATCTGGCCCTGTTCCATAAGGGGAACAAGCTCGGGAACCCTCCGTTCGAAGGCGAATATCAATTCAATGTTTGTTATCATTAAAAAGGTTGGCATAGTGATAAGTTACATCATCTTGTATTTTGATGATTTTTCAAACCGTCAAAGAACCAAGCTAGGGACCTCGGTCTCCGCTATCCGTTCCTTTGGCTTTCTTACAAGCCAATAGTTATACCAGAAGATGTACTATTTACTAGCGAAGTACCGCATCACCGTTGTAGTGCGCTGGTAGGTCAAACCAAGCGGACGAGTAGTCCCCATCTCATCCCACATACTCCTCAATATATAAGCAACATGTTACAAGGTTTTGTGCATCACTTGAAAATCTAAAATCATTTGTGCCTTAACCGCCACAAGTCTCCATGTGCTCTCACGAACAAAGTTATCTACAAGCTAAAGTGGCTGTATCCAGCATGTACCGAATATGTCTATGTCCTTCTAGCTTTTTTTTAGTCTTTGTCTTTTGATCTTTATTGTAAATCCTACACTATTTTTAAGAAGTTGTCATGATAGGATAGATTTTCAACCTTTGCCGGTTTGTATTCTTTGTTAGTAGTTAGTCAAGGTTTGTAGTTTTGCAATAGATATATTGTAAAGGGGCTTAAAATATAGGTATTGTAAGGGTTGAGGGATTAAGAGTTTAATTCCTAGGTTGAAATAGTTGTAATCCGAACTTGCTCGGTTATGAAAGTTGGAAATCCTACTTGTAGGTCATGGTTTATAATCCCTCGAGCAAGGAGTTTTTTTCACATAAATATTGTATGTTATTTACTTTCCGTTTTGCGTGAAGGAACACACGGAGAACTTGGTTCTCAATACTATTTGGTGGATTCATAGTTTGCATCACATAGTCTCCTGGAGTGTTCTGAGAAGGAATATTATAGTAGTGCTGGTTCTCAATGAACCTTATACGCCTATACATTTCCGCCTCAATTCTCCATGAAAATAATGTTATATATATATATATATATATATATATCATAGATGTATATCATAGATGTATACAGATGATATTGCCCACAGATGCCTACGTCATTATATACGCAATTATATTATAATTATGTATATCATGGTCCTTAGTGGAATTCAGAGTTACATGTTGTTTCTTCCTTATTCTCATTTACATTATTGTATCTATTTACTTTTTCCTACCTTACATATTCAATACATTGTTCGTACTGACTTACTCTATCGGGGCGCTGCATTTCTTGCCTGTAGGTTTAGATAAATGGAGCAACGCACATCTCTAGTAGGACTCCAGCGTCAGAGCTCTCCATATATATATATATATATATATATATATATATATCACAGAGGTATACATATGATATTGCCCACAGAGGCCTACGACATTATATACACGATTATATTATAATTATGCATATCATGGTCCTTAGTGGCATTCAAAGTTACATGTTGTTTCTTCCTTATTCTCATTTACATTACTGTATCTATTTACTTTTTCCTACCTTACATAATCAATACATTGTTCGTACTGACGTCCTCTATCGGGGCGCTGCATTTTTTGTCTGCAGGTTTAGATAGATGGAACGACGCATATCTCTAGTGTAGACTCCATTTCGGCCGATGGTGCGTCGCAGCTCTCCATTTGTTCTGCAGGTGCTAATCTAGGTCGATATGGTATATATATATATATATATATATATATATATATATATATATATATATATATATATATATATGGGTATGGCGGGGTCATGTCCTTACTTAATGATTTGTTTGTACTCTTAGAGGCTTGTAAACAGTCGTCCTGCGTGTCAAAGTCATGTATGGCCTTGTTGGCCTCTCCATTAGTCATTTGTTGTGTACTATGGCCTTGTCGGCATTCTTCGTGTTATATATGTTGGGCTTTTCTACTTCCACATGTTATTACATTTGGTTGTCTTATGAGCATTATTTTTAGGCCTTGTTGGCCCAAATCCATGTGTATCCAGGTGACGGACGAGACATGGTACACTGGGGCCGATAGGCACCCGGTGCCGGCCGCACTCCCAAAAGTTGGGGTGTGACAAACTTAGTATCAGAGTCGGTCTGTTCTAGGGATGCCTATAAGTCGTGTCTAGTAGAGTCTTATTTATGGGTGTGTAGCGTGCCACACTTATAAATAGGAGGCTACAGGACATTTAGGATGGTCATCTTTCTTTTATAATCTAGATCATGCAATAGAAATGAGTTGTAAGAATTCGAGTCTATCTCGTGTTCGATTTAGTTCCAGCAATGCCGATTACTTGAAAGACTTCGGTTAGTTTATATTCGTAGCTGGTTAATGAAAGACCCCTATCAAATTATTGATACACCAGAGATGCGAGTATTATACTAGATTTTTAGAGCGTGAGTAATTGTCTTACGTATATACAAAGAAGGTAAAGCGAGTATGGAATGGTAAAGTACTGATTTTAGGATGTTAAAGAAGTAAAGTGCAGGGTGTATAGAATGCCGAAATGCAGAAGACTGTAAGGAGATTGATATTAAGATAGAATGATGTAAGTATTGTTATCCCGCTTTCAGTGATGGTAGAATCACAATGAAAAGTACCTACACCGATTTCTGATCTATTGACATCAAGAGATATGGGTTTAGAAATTAGCAAGATCTCAATTTCTAGTAAAGGTTAGAACAACCCTTAGCATGGGCAGTACGGAAGAATAGTACAATTATGTCAAAGCAACCCTTTAAAAGATATATACATAATGTACCCTGGAATTTTTTAATTGGATATAACATTTGTAGATCTTGAAGATTTAGGGGTCAAATGTTGAACTCTTTGTGTGTAAGGTAAATATCTCCTAAAAAAGGTTCCTATCTAAAGTGAAGTAGGTTTAGTAAGTGCCTACGAGATAAGGCCAATTGAGGAAGGAGAAGTTAAAAAGCAAAAGAATGTTTTCTTACAAGTATTCATAATACATAAAGAAGTGAGATGGATAGTAGAGGGATGATATCAGTATAAGTGAGACATATGAGAAACAACAGAGAGTTATACGAAAACTACGATGAGTTGATAGTCAAGTAAACTCAAGAGGCAAGAAGAAGTAAATGATGAATTGTGAAAATAAATGTGTTATGAGAATATCTACTGTAAGATTTGAACAACCAAATGTCAACAACACATGATGATCGGGTGGTTTAGTTCTCTTAGTCAGGAAGTGTCGATATTGGAAAATTTCCTCGGTTAAACAGAATAAGAGTTTGAACCTCGAGATATTGTTATAAGAGAATATATTAAGGATTTGCGAGGTAAGCAATCAGGCAGGAAGAAAATAAATTGCAAAAGAAAAAGGAATTCCTTAAAGGTTATCTAGAAAGAAGCCCTTAAGATTAAATGTCTTAACTAGAAGCTAAAAAAGTCCATTGAGACTAAGCATGCCAATTACGAACACATGGCATTTTATTCGTGTAGATGGTTTAGTAATTCCTAGTAAGATGGAGTTGTGTTGGAGCAAATTGTAAGTTGTTAAAAGATCACAGAAGTACGGAAGGAGTTGAGACAACAATATGACCTTTTAGGACAGAAATCTCTAAGAACAGAGAGTGGTCATCCTCCTATAGGGAAGATGATACGATAGAGAATAATTCAAGACTCACATGATGATTCAATTAGAAGGTGGGAATGTTATGATAACTAATTTTTTGATGAACTAGATTTGGAGAACGCGTTATGATTATGAAATGAGATGTAAGTATCAACGCTAAGAGGGGATTGGTAGCGACCTATGGATTACAAGAACTAAACAACACCGAGAGCTACTAAATATATGAGTCTCAGAAAGGAAGTGCATGACCTGTACGTGAAGAAAAAGGCATGTAGGCCCAAAAATGGTATTCAGAATTAATGAATGAAAGGGGTAAATTAGATCAAGATAGAATATGATTTAAGAAGATGAAAGAGCCATCTGTTGATACAAAATTTTACAGTGTGGAATGGTTTTAGAACTTGAAGTTTTAACCTCACCAGTAAGTGATCACAATCCTTAGAAAATAATTCAGATGGAAAATAATGACAAAAAGGGTCAATGTAAATCAAATCAAGTTAAACGATTAGGAATGCCTAGAAAAATAATGCAAGTAATTAAGAATGCATATGAAATTTGTACTATCAAGATGAGAGTGGATATGAAGGCAAGATGGACAGTCAAAGATGCGTAAGATCTTATAGGACTATGTGACGATGAGGTTATTGAAAGTAAATTGCTAGAAGATGTTAGCCAAGTGGTTTAAGTGTAGGTATATACTTGATAAGGAAGTACATCAATAACTACCATTTTGATGTGTTGGTTGAATAAAGGACCAATGATATGACCCAAAGTGAAAATTAAGGCTAAATATATAAGTAACTCCTGGATAATATAAGTTGAGATAAAGAAATGCATTGTAATGCACATGTTCAGAATGGCTAAGGAAATGAGTACGTTTACACTTAAAGGACGACTAAGAAAGCCGAGAAGAATTGCAGACCCAAGACGTAAGGTTGGCAACGGTGAGTACACATTATAAGTTTAATATAATACCTTTGTAACAATAAGAACCTCCAGTATCTCCCCCTCTCCAGATGGCAGTAGTCAAAATTGAGACTAATTTTCTTCCATTAAGGGTAAAGGCGCCCTCTAAGACGAGTCACAATAATACAGAGACACATGAGTCTACTTAAGAAGAGTAACAATTTTAGGGATTAATAAGTAAATAAAGGTAAACCCATATGGTATAGTAGAATCTGGTCCTCCTCAAGACAGAGACGACTCAAAAACTAGATTACAAAGGATGAAGTCACCTACCAGAGCTTAGTAGTAGTACCCTTAGCAGTCAATAAAATGAACAAGAATAAAATATTGCCATTCTAGTATACTTTAAATAGAGAAATTAGTATAGCAAGACAATAGCCTTTAAAGTAACCTAGGATAAGGGAGTTGAGCGGCATAGCCTATCAAGGGACCGAGGAAAGAGAAAGAAGTTATCAACATCACCTCTGTGGCATGAATAAGGAAACAACAATATGGGATTCTCAGCTAACTTCTGGAGATATTTCTAGAAAGGTTTGGGTACTCAGGTTAATTTCATTACAACTTTTCATCCATAGACAGACGGACAGATCAAGCGCACTATTTAGTCAATCGAGGATATGTTAGTGAGCTTGTGTCTTGGACTTCAAGGGAAGTTGGTAAGATTATTTGAAATCCTTATTAAAATTGCTTATAATAATAGTTATGCAAAGTATTAAGATGTCTCCATTTGAAGCATTATATGAGCGGAAATGTAGGTCCCCTATCACCTGCTCGAAGTGGGTAAAACAAGGTTATTGGGACCGACCCGGCACATCAAGCGTAGAAAAAGTAAAGTTGATTCAGGAATGATTGTTGACCGCCCAAAACTCGACAAAGGTCCTATTTAGATAATTGAGGTCGAGACCTATAATTTATTGTTGGCGATCGGGTGTCCTAAAAGTATCGCCGGACGAAAGGCATGACGAGGTTTGGCCCGAAGCGGGCAAGCTTAGCCCTGTATGTTTGACCGTATAAGATTGAGAGGATTGTCCAGGTAGCTTATAGGCTTGAATTACCCCCCGAAGGTAGTCCATCCGGTGTTCCATGCCTCTCGAAAGTGTATAGGTGACCCCTCCCGTATTACCCCTATATGTAGATGCTCTGGGACACAGAGGACTTATTGTACTTGAGGAGACTCTAGATGCCATCTTAGATCGTCGTGTCCGCAAGTTAAGGACCAAAGAAGTAGCCTCCGTTAAAGTGCCGAGATACAACAATATAGAAGAGATGATGTGGGAGGCCGAGAAGGACATGAAGTTCGTATACCCTTAGTTGTTTCGTATTGCAAGTTTATATCGACACTCGTGCGATACTATTTCCCTATTTCTATCTTACCTACCAAGCTTATCATGTATGCCTTGTATAAGTAGCGTCGATGATGACAAAGTGTGACGGACGCAGCCTGTCAGAATTCGACATTTGAAAAATTGAGGTGAGTTATGGCTAACCTTTTCGAGCTCTGGGAGCAGTTAGATGGTCGAGTGGGACCGATATTGTTATGTTACGTTGTTCTATGACCCCGTGTGGCATTGGATATGTATTTTGGGATACTTGACACGTTTCTCGAACAGTCCTATTTATAGAGGAAACTCTGCAAAAATTTCTAGAAAATCCTTATGAGTTGGAATCTTAAAGATATGTCACCCCTACATTCGATGACTCATGTTCCTAAACCGGCAAAATGATGTTACACCTCATAGTTTTACGTTAAGTCCTGTCGTCGATTTAATCCTAAAGTATTCCGAGAAGGTATGTGTAAGACCGTGTGTGCCTTTTTCTTATTTATAGAATGAGCCATGTGGACATCCCCTCGCTAGGTTGCTATCAAATATTTAGTTACCTACTCGAATAGGCTATGAACTATGTCACTAACTCTTGAACAGTAAAACAACTACCATTTTCTCAATGATTTTTAACATAAATGTACCTATAAACATTCACTAACTCTTGAACAGTAAAACAACTACCATTTTCTCAATGATTTTCAACATAAATGTACCTATAAACATTTAATGTTTATAGTGTTTTATCTCGTCCAATTTAAATATTTTATATACTATTTCATTAAAAAGTTAATGTCTTCTTGTCCAAATTATATGCTTTATTTTGGGACGTCAAATGTTTGACATGTATTTAAAACTTTCAGATGTTTCAAGAATCTCAAATTTGGTTCACTAATCAAATTTGTCTGTCAAACCAAAATTTTAATTCATGTATTAAGTGTAAGACCTTCAGGTAAGTTTGACAAATATTGAAACTGTTAAATATTATTTTGATAGTGTATAAATTCTCTTTTAAATAAAACTTCTTAGTAAAGATTTGATAAGTATGACTTCTTGGATAATTACTATTATTAATATTTTCTTGATATGCTTTAAATTATACACATGATAGGAGGAAGTTTATAAATGAGATTTTTTTTTTATTATAATAATGATAGAAACTATTTTTTTCATACGACAAGAAAGTTATATATTTTTTACCATTTTGAGAATTAATAGTACAAAAATTTATATTCTTGAGATTAAAGTGGAAAAAACATAATTGATAAAATATAAATTCTTACCAATGCCTTAATCTTTATGTCTTTATGAAAGTATTAGTGTATGTTTTAATTGTATATGGTCTAATAGTATTTTAATAATAAGCTATTTATTTATGTAATTATTGTTCACAGTACCTACTAATGTAAGAATTAAGTTTATCCCATTATTTATGACCCGAACAATCGGGGCCCCGCACGTCGGAAACGTCGTTTCCATACACATGCAATCTTAGTGCCAAGTATCGTAAATTTCGTTAATGAAAGAGATATTGGTACGTAAGTGAAGTGTTTGAGACAAAGAATGATGGACGGTTATTTCCGCTAAATGACAATGTTGTTCCACGTTGGTAAACCTAAGGAAGGATTGTGAGAGGTGTAAGATGGTATTTCGGGTCGACCGGCGGAGTTGAGAAGGGCCGCGAGCCCACCGCATCAAGCCGCGCGCTTGGCCTGGCAAAGCAGCTTTCCTCGCTAATCGTAGTCGCGCGCCTCCTAGCCGAGCTACTTCGTGCTTCCTAGAAACAGCCGCGGCGCTAATTGGCCGTTTGGCATTCGTGAGCCGGCCGGAAGCTAAATGATGCAATGCGCCGCTGCCGCTTCCGGTGCAAAGTGTTTGCTCGACGGAATCCCAAAGGTTTGGTTGTTGAGGGGGTTTCAATGGAATTGAATCCACCCAATAATGGCCATTACTTGGACCATTATGTTGCTGCATTACTTGGGGGTTAAATGTCATCCATTATATGACAATTGAATGCTAATATGGGGAATTTGAAAGGCTATCTTATACACCTATAAATTGAGACCTTTGGCTCAATTCTATAGATGAACATATATGAAATATGAACAGAAAAAAAAGTTAACAACACCACAAAGAGATCGTATTTTCATGATATCAATCTTTCTTCTTAGCAATCTTCATTATTAGTGTTCTTCTCTAAGATCATTTGTGTAGGCTTTGCGCACTTTATAGTTTGTTATTTCATCTTGGGAGACTATTGTCCACACTTCCGTAAAGCCTATATACGGGGGTAATCTTGTCTCAAAGACAGAGAGCCATCTCTCGACTCAAATTATGGCGTTGTGTTTATCTAATTAGTTGCTAAGTGTTTCAGGTGTTAACTTAATAGATGAAGGACTCTAACCGTTCGTATTCTTAGTTGGATCTTCATGCCGCTGGGTAGTAGCCATGTTCTTGTATTTCCGTACAAGATCCATATTTGAAGTTTCAATTCAAGATCAAGATATTGACAACTTGTTGTTGTCCTCATTGTCAAGTTATCCTTTCGATCACCGTAATAATTATTTACTATTTCGTACGCGCTTTACATATCCAACAATTATGATTATGATTATGATAGATACATATAGAGGTATACATGCACCTCTTGGAATTACTTTCCCACCGTGCTTCCTAGTTAAATGTCTATTTATATAAATTATAGATATATGTATTACATTGTTAAATAGAGGAAAATAAATATCACGTGGCACCTTCTGTTAGTATCTTATAACAGGTTTATGAAATCTTTTGTAGAGGAAATTAGATAATATTATTATATTACACTTAATAAATGGGATTGAGGGTCATACTTAAGAGGTGACAATTGATGGCTCTAGAAGGATTTATATTCGGTGCTATATGAGAAAAGAAAGGCCTTCTTTGTGATTATTTTGGGAGGAAAAGAAACACAGCAATTGAGCTTCTTTGATGTCTTCTATACGCATCAGAGATGGGGGAATCTCTCTCTTTCTCATTTTTTTATTAGTTAGTTACTAAATGCAGCAAAGTTTTGTTCAAAGAAATCTAAAGTAAGTCAAAGACTACTTCATAGTAAGTAAGGTGACTGGAAGTTCAAAAGTTTGAAAGCCATGATTAAGCATGTATCGCAGGAATTGACTCATCGTATTCATTTGAAGGTTGAATCAATGTATGTTAAGGTTTACCCATTATTTTATTTTATTTTAGCATGGTACTAAGAATAGCAACATATATCGAAATGTCCATGTATGAAGACCTCTATTCTTGATCGTTGATAACATGTTTGTTCCTTACTCTTGAAAGTTATTTCACGATCTTTGTTGTACCTTATTGGGTGTACTTTTCGCACTTATTATATTCCTTGTTATATGAAGGGTTCCGAGTTCTTGTTGGATTGTAATACCATTACTGTACATAGTCACATAACGATAGGCGATGGTAATTGTCCCGACTCGAACCATGGCCTAGGCGAGACACGACACTTATATGTGGCCGTACGTGATCAAACGAACCACATAGTCGCTAAATCAATACGGGCATCAAAATATATTAAAATAATGGTCAAAACATTTAAACATGATATTGTATTATAGTCTAAAATAATCATAGCGGAAATAGTCGTATGTATAATAAGTCTCGAACAACCGAAATCTCGACATGACATGATAACTAGTCTAGTCTATAAAACCTCTAACATGAGTCTAATCGAAAATTGTCTACCAAGACAAGGCCCTCGGTATACCTTTATCATAAAATATAATAAAAATGAAATGATAGACTAACACTCCAAATGAGATGGGGCTTCACCAAGCAACCGATATTCAAGCAATCGTACCGAGCTAATCCGTCATCCCCGAAACTCGCACTCACATCGTGGAAGCAAGGTGCTCTATGCAAAGGGATGTTAGTAAATTTTAATTTTTTACCGTATGTAAAGCAACCTAAAGAATAAATAGTTGTGGGGTGCCTGTGAAAAGGCAACCCAAATCAATAAAAAAATATTGTACCGAATCTAAAACTGGAGAATCGATAATTGAAAGTGGAAGTAAGGGAATATGAATACTCCCCGTATCGAAATGGAGAATCATGATGTTTAACCGAAATAATAAATAAATAATTGTGGCCTTAGGCCCAATATGTGTGTGCACAAATATGTGGCCTTAGGCCCAAGTATACATATATATAAACCGTGGCCTTAGGCCTAATAGATATCTCTCAGGCCTCGGGGCCAAAAATACAGTGTGTTCAACATGATCCCCGGGATACCGAAATATACCGATATGAAATACTAACTATGAGATGATACCGAAGTTCTCGATATAATAATCATATTCCGAGCGATGGTTCACCGAGACATGTATTCATGATCCGATTATGAGTACCGAAGCTTTAACTAGGTTAAAACATATCGAATATTCTAAGTCGAGACTCGTGGATATCAAACACAAGTCTATATTGATTACGTACCGAGTTCACAACAATCAAAGTGATAATTATGAACAACTATGAAGTTATAATCTTAAATATATACGTTTTATTCTTTTCATGAACTAGGGCATAATCTCAAATTCGAAGGAATTCACAAGGTAATCTCAAGGAAAGAGGCATGTGGATGACTAAAGATCGTAGAATATTATACTTCACGGACCGAACCATTAATAACCGTATGATCCGTATAATCGAACCGTCGAATTACTTACCACTTTTCCAAAGAATAACCTCTAAAACTTGGAAAGTCCGGGACGGTAAAAAAGGACGGCCATATAATCTTCTACATTCCTTCAAATTCAATAAAGTACATCATTAATTTAGAAAACATAATCGACTTCGCTTATTTCGAATGGGCCATCAATATTTTTACAAACTTCATCAACTCGGCGTAAAATCCGACCCACAGAATCGAAAACTAGTTTTTTGACTTAAACTCCCCATTTTGGTTTCCTAGACCCCTAAATCATGAATACGCCCTTGGGCCGAAGGTACGAGGCAGAATACAATATATCCTCTCGGGATCATTCATCCTCGAACGACGGGTTCTCGTTTTTGTGATTGAACTTACATAGTTAAGAACGTAAATCGCATGAATACTAGACGAATGATTATCTAATGAAAAGAGTGTTGAACTAATAGATACCGAACCGAATAATAAACCTAAATTACGAAATCGAATACTAAATTAACGATTACCGAACTCGATTACGAGGTACGAGTGTAAAGGTTAGTTACCTTAATATTTTATGATCGCTCCTCAAATAAGTCGTGATATTTGGACTTCATGTCTTCTTTAGCTTCCCATGTAGCCTTCTCGACATTCCGACTTCTCCATAACACCTTTCACCGAGGCAACTTTCTTAATTATCAAATTTTGAATCCGACGATCCAAAATAGCCGATTGGATCTCCTCATAGGTCAAACCATCCTTAACTATAAATGGCAGTGAACAACCAACAACCCGGTCTCCAACACATTTCCTCAACATGGATACATGAAACACCGGATGCACAACAATCAAATCTTATGGCAATGCAAGTTCATAAGCCTCCCGGCCAACGCCTCCGCAAAATCTTGTACGGTCCGGATATTTCGGGACCGAACGTCCCTTTCTTTCCAAATCACATGACACCTTTCATAGGTGAAACTTTCAAAAATACCCAATCATTAACTTGAAACTCCAAGTCTATACGCCTCACATCTAAATAAGACTTTTGGCGACTTCCGAGCTATTTTCAAATGCTCCCGAACTTTCCTTTCTCCAAAGCTCGATAAACCAAGTTTGGTCCTAACAACTTTGCTTCGCCAACTTCGAACCAACCAATTGGCGATTTACACCTTCGCCCATACGTATCTTTAAACAAGGCATTTGGATGCCGGCATGATAACTCGTTATTATAGGCAAACCCACCCAGAGACAAGTAATCATCCGAATTACCTTTGAAATCGAGAATGTATGCCCTCAACATATCCTCCATAGTTTGAATAAGACGCTCTCACCGGCCATATTCGTAGCCAACCTATCGTGCCTCCAAAGGTCGGCTTTCACTTGTTGATAATTCGGATGCATTGCTACAAAGTCTTCTACATTCCTCTTCATATTATTCCACCAATAAATATCCTTAAGATCATGATACATATTTATGGAACTCGGGTGGATATACCTCGAATTGGCGCGCTTCGCCATGATTTGCTCTTTGAGTTTATCTACATCCGGAACACACAACCCGCCTCGGCACCTCAAAGTATTTTCACCCCCTTGCTCAAAACCCATAGTCTTATGCTCGTGGATCACCTCTTTCAGCTGAAATAAGTAGGATCACTAAACTCGCTCTCCTTCACCCTACACAAGGTCGAGGATTCGACTCTGTTCCCGAAAAAACAACACCATCTTCGCAGTCCATGAGTCGACCTCCTAGACTAGCTAGTCGATGAATCTCATTCGTCATGATTCTCTTTCCTTCTTTCACATGAGCTAAGCTTCATTTTTTACTAAGAGCATCCGCTACCACATTTGCTTTCTCGGGGTGGTAGAGAACATCAACATCATAATCCTTTATCAATTCGAGCCATCTCCTTCCGTCTAAGATTCAATTACTACCGCTTGAGAATATATTGAAGGCTCTTAGGATATGTGAAAATGTCAATGTGAACTCCATATAAATAATGTCGACATAAGGCCGAGTGCAAAAATCACGCCGCCATGGACCGCACGACTTGGCTCTCTTATTAAACTCCTTGTCAATCCATTTCTTTCGACAAGGCTTCATCTTCTTTCAACTCGCTCTCATTACCCTCGTATAAAAAGCAATCAATATTTGTAATAGTCATCTCTTTATCTATGAGCCATAATATTAGTTGCATCTGCTACCAATGGGAATTAAGACCATACATAAAATGTTCACCTAACGGCCCTCATGTCGGGGAACCATATTCGGTATACATGCTTTGACAAAGAGACATACGCGCATAGATACTCCTTCACACTCACGTTCGTACTTAAGCTTTTCGTATTCACGCGCTCATTTGCCTCCTTGACCTCAACCAGGCGTGAAAGTGCACTAATAAAAGCATCAAGCAAACTCATCCCAAGTTACCGACAAGGTTCATCTTCTCGGCAAGGATCTGCCTCCCATGACTCATACCACATATCGGCAATATCCTCGCGACCGATATGCTCCAAAATCGATACCTCTACCTCATTAACATGCATAACATAAAGATCTTCTAAAGCCCATTAACATAATTTTGTGGATCCTCTATCTTGCTAGACCCCTAGAACACCGGAGGGTCCATACGTAAAAATTCACAAGTCTTGGAACTAGATGATTCCCCATTAGTTTCCGTGCTTCGGAGTCGTTCCCCCGACGTTGGGCTTCCGAGCGGCCACAAGTTTGGCGGGTAGTCGAATCGTCCCCAACATCGCAGTTAGTGTAACCGGGGTGGCGGAATCCCTAGATCTTTGCTGTGCCCCCGTAGCATCGGGCGGGGTGATGTGTACTCCGACCGTTCCCCGAGCCTGGACATTTTCCTCACGCAGTAAACATTAGCAACAACTTTCTTGCTCGTAGTTGTTTTCCTTTTCACATGCATTTTCTCGAAATACATATTAAGCACGAGTTAGAAGGATGTTTTTGAGGGTATATCTCTAACTGCAGTGATCTAGAGTATAAAAGAAGCGAGACAACCCTAGGATGTCTTGGTATCAACTATTTACATGTGTGGGGCTCTCACACACATAAAAATGACCCCACCGAATATGGTTTCATAGACTCCCTAAGACACTTTAACCTAGAAAGCCTGATACCAAGCTTTTTCACACCTCAAACCACGGTCCGGGCGAGACATGACATTTGGTGCCCGACCGCATAAGACCGAGTGAACAACATGGTCGATGAATCAATATGGGCATCAAACCATATTAAAATAATGATCAAAACATGTAAATACGATATTGTATTATAGTCTCGAAATAATCATAGCGGAAATAGTCCGGATATATAATAAGTTTGAATAACCGAAATCTAATATGACATGATAACTAGTCTAGTTTATGAAACATATGACATGAGTTTGACTCGAAAACCTGCCTACCAAGACAAGGTCTCCGGCATACCTCTATCATACAGTAAACTATAATAAAAATGAAATAATAGACTAACACCCCAAATAAGACGGCTCACTATGCACTGGACATCGAAGAAATCCTACCGAGTTAATCCGTTGTCTCGTAAACTCAAAGACTCGCAAGTGCAAGCTCCATACAAATGGACGTTAGTACATTTAAATTATACTATATGTAAAGTAATTGAAAGAATAAATAGCGTGGCGTGCTCGGGAAAAAGGCAACCCAAATTAATAAACAGACATCGTACCGAATCCGAAATTGAAACTCGATAACTAATACCGAACAAGAAAGTAAAGAATATGAATACTCCTTGTACCGAAATGGAAAATCACCTATTTAACTAAAATAATAAATAAATAAATAAATAAATAAATAAATGTAGGGCTCTTAGGCCCAATAAGTGTGCACAAATATGTGGCATCGGGCCGAAGTATAATATGTGACAAACTATACCTTAGGCCCAAAAATACAGGTGTTCAACATGATGTCGAATACTTAAATATACCGATATGAACATCGAACATGAAATCATACCTACAGTTGTGATATAATACCGACATTCCGAGCGATGGTTCACTAAGATATGTATTCATGATCTGATTATAAATACTAAAGCTTTAACTAGGTTAAAACATACTGAATATTATAGGTTAAGACTTGTGGATATCAAACACAAGTCTATATTGATTACGTACTGAGTTCACAACAATCAAAGTGATAATTATGAATAACTACGAAGGTATAATCTTAAATATATACGTTTTAGTTTTTTCATGAACTAGGGCATAATCTCAAATTCCGAAGGAATTCACAAGAATCTCGATGAACGAGGCATGTGGATGACTAAATATATTCCCACATGTGTAGATAAAATCGTACATACTTTGTTCTCTCCAAAGCCTTGTATTAAAAATCTCGAACTTGGGAGGAGAACTCAAAAGATCGAATCTCGAAACCTTGAATTTGGAGTTTATCTTGAAAGCCCTAGGTTAAGAACAATGAATTTCTATTTAGAATTCATGTATATATTTTAGAATCACGTAAGATATGCTTACCTTGATGTAGGAGAAAGTCAAAGAGAGAAACTTCATTCTAGGGTTAGACAATATGAAATCGGATTTTTGAGACTATGGCCGTGTATTTATACTTTT